>CALYDF020009720.1:0-10578 GCA_944474145.2 Dicrocoelium dendriticum
GGTAAACCAATACTTTGGGAAATTCCAACATAAGAGTGAGGCTTTTTCCTTCGGCGAAAAGGATCTCAACCACAACTGACGGAACTCCTATTCCTCACTTGTCGTTCTAAGGACGTAGACTGCCCATGTTTGTATTGGAGTTGAGGCCAACCTCCCGTTGAATTGTCGCGACTACCATTCGAGCTGTATCAATGGGCATTAAAACCGTCCACTCTATACGCTGTTCTAGTAGGGAGTAGTGGATGGCCTCTTCCATATTCTCAGTCGACATGGAACCAAATACTGGGGAGTCCTCAAGGCTGCTTTTTTACAATTGAATATCAGACCGCATTGACAGGCATCATCCAGCACATTCATGGAATAAATCACAGCCACAGCAAGCTTAAATGCTCTTAGGAGAGGAACAAGGCATGTGGGGTGACGCTATTTCTTATTAATCATAAGGAGGCAGTTGTATGTGCTCAACTTCATATTGACTAGAACCATTCCAGTTTGTTCCACATGCACAGTTCCTCATTCACAAACAGTACGAGGTCATTGACTCCAGAACCTTCTCTTGAGCGGGTGTATTTGAGCGCTTCTTTCGCCATCGGGGTAAAGAATCCAGGTGGCGACAGTCCATATTATGTCAGACTACACTAAGACGTCGTCTTGATTCCTTCGACTTCGGGTGCAGTAGAGTAAGTTGATGCATTATGGATGAAGGCACAAGAATGATGCATGGATGGGTTTGCTGGCGAACACTTCTTGACGAACGTTTTTATTGCTCACTTTGTTCTCCAGCCAGGCATGTGTGACGCTTCGAAGGCACCAGTGGTTAAACATCGCGAGCGTCTGAGTGTCAGAAATCCGATCCATACGGTGTCATGGGCCGTGCCGCACTATTTAATACGCTGCTCAGAACCACTATTTCTATAAGTGGTCGGGGATATGAAAAGCATCCAGGAGCAGGCCGAATTGCCCGCCAAGAAATTCGGTTATGCCGAACCAAATGTTCCTCATTCTAAGTAATACTTTCACTTACGGAAAATTTGCTCGAATAAACTGGAGCTGTGCATGAGCATTTCCAATGACAATGGCATTTTCCATCGCAAGGACGTTAACCAAGGTTTCCCGTCAATTCACACAATAGTAAGTGACTTTTCAAAATGATAATTGCAATTGAAAACCGACATCTGTTTGGAAGCAAGTTGCTTATTTCAGCAAAAGTTGTGAAGTACCAGATATTCCTCAGCTACTGAAGTGTTGCAAGTAAGTCAAAGAAGCAACCTCCGGCACTCCAAGCTTTACTTATTTGAGTAGATTCCAATATTCCTCCAAATCATTGAGTTGGCACATAGATGGCCCAATATTTATAGTTCTGATCTTTTGAATTAAAGAGGAGAGCTGTTGAAAGCATTTAGCTTTACATTCGGGTTGCGTGCTGTGGCAGCTTCTGTCTAAACGTACGTTAGCTTTGGCCGCTTTAATTAAATCATATGCAGTTTCTTGTCCGAATACCATGCTAACAGCTATTCAGTGGGATACACTTTTTGGCCTGCTTTGAATGACGGCAACGGACCATATATTCCAAATATTTGAAACATTGATCTGTTAAGTTGCCATCACTTTCAGAACTACATCATCTGCATCCTCTACACTAATTTCAAGAGAAACAGAAGGGATATTCTGTACTAGCTCTGAGCCTAAAGGACATACAGATGACTATTACATCTATCAAACCAAAATCGCAAATAACATTTAATTGCATCCCTTTTGCATCTATAAAGTTAGGTGGCGAAAACGTAGCCCACCACATTTTGAACGATCTTACAGCCATTAAACACTGGCTGCCTCCCGTATCAGCGGAAAAAGCCTCTAATTACACCTAAAGACAAAGGTGGCTAACGAGATCGGATGCCAAACACTCGGCCTATAAACCCCACTTTCGCCACAGCCAAGACATTAGAAGGAATCATCTAAAGCGGGTAACTCAGTTTTCGCTGTAGTACAAAATCCCTTTGATTGATTAAAAGTCAATGCAAGGAAAAACCCTCGTTTTCAATAATTCTTCATCGGATTTTAAAAGTCAAAACCTACTCAGCAGTACAGAGCACAAATTCACCACAAAACGTTCTTGTGTCACATGTCAATTACAATTCATTGGTCAGGTTGCAGCCACAACTGATGATGGTATGGTCAACATCGTCATGCTTCCAGGTATGCAAAAGGCGTTCGACTGTGCACCGCACACTCCATTGTTAACGGTGCTTGAGTTTATGGGATCAGCGGTTATTCGACTCATATTTAAACGACCGAACACAAATAGTACGGATAGGTCAATATGGATATGTTACTAGTGATGTTGTTTAGGGGGGCGGTGTATTAGATCCGTTGCTTTTTCTCATTTACATGAACGATATTAGACACAAGCTCCCCTTTTTGGAGGATGACATCAAGCCAATTTACTCATTTCCACATGACACTCTGGAGCTATACACGGATGTTAGCAGACAAATCACGGATGCTCTGTCACAGGCGCAGTATAGCAGAATGATCCATCATTGTTACTGGTAGCCCCGTACCAACTGTTTATTCTGTTCGAGAATTGGAAGTTAAATACTACGGTCGCTCAACGTGCGCCGTACCCATCTTGCATCAAATACCGAAAGCGAAACAACTAACAATCTACAACACTAGGTCATTTCCACTATCTCAAAAATGCCTTGAAACACTCAAACTCATAGTGCAACCCCCACTAGAATACTGCAAGTCATGCAAAGCTACCATCGCTACAGGTAGAAGTGATTTGGAAGAGGTGCTTCGTTCAGTCAACAAACTGATCATGGGACGCTTATGGTCCCTTACCTCCGGAGAATGATTTTCCTTACCTCTAGGTCCATCCACTTCGGCTTCGAAGACTGAAAGACAGGCACACTTTTCTTTGCATGATGCTATTTTTGCGTGCTTCCCAACCAGTAGGACAGTAGTTTTACAAAAGTTCTCAACCTATCCCACTCGGAATGGAAGGTATCAACTGTGCTTACAGAAGAGCAAGCAAAAGATTCGCGTAAATATCTTCCGGGTGAGGTACGTCCATCTGCGGAATAAACTACCGTCAAAATTATGGACCAGCGGGACTCTGTCTCTAGTTAGCTTACGTTTAGAAACCTTTCCATGCCGAATTCGATCAAAGTTCTCTACCTTCTTCCCTCTACGATTGCACTCAAGTAATCCAGCCCGAAATAGGTAGCAATACAAGATTTCCAATAAGTTCACAGATTAAATGCTCCCCAAAACCGTGCATCACTGGTACACATTGAATGCTATTTCAATAATGAATTGCTGATGTATCTCGCTGTACGGAGGATCGTTCCACAAAACGGGAAGCATCACGCCCGTCGGGAGGTAGAAGCAGTTGTTACTTATGTATCAGATTCCGCACATCTGTTGCTGGTAACTTCAAAACTGTGCCTGTTTCCAATACTTGGCTCAGCACCATAGAAAACGCTACTTTCATGTGTTTAGGCATCCGGGCTCAGGTCTGATAATAGTAGGTGAATGTGTGGACAGATAGATATAATGTCCTATGGCGTCTTCGTTTTGAAAGTTCACTCTCATATGTTGAAGAGAGAGTAAGTGGCTTAGTTAATAGGTGGTTGGTAGGCAAATGAAGAGTAGGGGTGAAAATGAGCGGTATCAGAAGGCAAGAAATACTCTTTTTCATTTTTCGAGATGTAGATGAGCGCCTGACATATTAATAGCAGGGGTGCTTGACGCTCCCCTGCGACCTGCTTCAAACACGGAGAACTCGTCTAGATTTACTGCACAGTGACTGGTGAAGATTCTGGAACTTATTCAAATTAGGTACTTGTGCACAAAATGAAGAATAGTTTTGAGTTTGTGGCTATCGTGGGCGACTTGAATGTCAGGAATCGTGTCAACTGCTCTCTGGACACGGCTGCGCTTCTCAAGAATGTGTCGATATTTGAAACTACAATTTACACTTGTGGTTATGTTGATAAAAGCCAAGTTCAGCATTCCTCCTTAAGCATTGTTTGCAATCTGAGTTGTTGTTCGTACAGTTGGTTTCCCAAATTCATTTCATGTTTTCTTAGATATGACCGTGATTTCAGAGGCAAGATCAACTTGGAGGCGCACTGGCACTTAATTTACAATCCTCGTAACGAACATTCTGTGCATTGCGGCCCCTATACCAACGGTAGCAAAAACAGGAAACATCTGAGATCCCTGTTTTATTAGAGAATAATGTATAAAGAAATAGATGTGTATTGCTTTGAATAATGTATAAGCTTTTTGTAGAGAAATTTTGTAGAGAAATTATTTCTGAGAGCAGCTGCAAGACAGTGATCCTCCTTTTGGCCCCGTTTGTTGTATTCGCTTCTTTCACGGACAGAATCTGACAAAGTGCCATTCCCCAAATTGTCACCATGTGTAAGGTGGTCTAATTGGCTTTATCAAATTTTGGATCTTTGCCGGACTCTCATGCTGATATGACACCGCCACCATATCTACGGGGCATAAACTGCGCCCTTTTTAATTTGGTACATGTCATGTTTTCATTTGCATTACTTAAGCAGTGATGCGCATAAGGTCGATGAACTGCTCCCGTTCAACTTTGAAATACAACCTCATGCATATATGGGAACCATATGGCTCTTGGCAACGACATGCGAAAAGAGGGCCTCATACTAATTTTCCATCATTTCTTTTATCTTGAAATATAATGACGGTTGGCAATATTCTTTTAAAGTAATAAGTCATATAATGCACACTTAACGAGCATCATAAAGCTCTATTAAACGTTGACTAAGGAAGACTGTTCATTCAAATGATATTTAACAAAAGCATAACTTGATCGACAGTTTATTCGTTAGGGCAACCTACGAAACTAATGTTAAGGGATTTGTAGTGCGTCTTGATTCCTAGCTTCCGCAAAGATAGCCTGCACTTCAATCCGTAGTTAGTATCGGCGCGTCTTCATATCTTTTGCGTCAAGGTTCAAACTTGAGACCGGCATCCGAGTCCCATTGCAACTCACGAAAGCTTATACTGAACGCATGTATAGATGACTACTGTTCCTTAGAGTTTTTTTTGCTTTTATTGCAAGATGCCTGAAGCTATACTCGAAGAACCATTTCTGGTTTTCCCTAAGTTGCTCCAGTTGCTGTTGGAGTATTGCGGTAAGCTTCTCTACTGAAAACGGCATTTTCAGGTTCTCCGAGCAAATATTCTCCGTCGGCAAGTTGTTGTGGTTACCAAGGTGGCACCAGGTCACTCTGCTTGTCTGTACGAATCCTGCTCGCTCCGCTTGACCGGTGAAGAAAGCAAGATGACGTTTACCGGTTTAATAGATGCCAGACACGAGGAAATGACATAGCGCAGACTATAAATACTCATGTGCTCTTGGTGACTTTTGTATGTTTTCCCCTCTCTTTAATTATTTTCTTACCAGTGGTAGCATAAAATTGTCCGAGAACATAGTTTTGATCAGCCAGTGTGATGAGTATAACTGCTTTCTAGAAAAAGCCTGGAATGTAGACGTCATAGCGTTCACTGGCCACACCTTATTAGGTGCTTTTCTTAAAAGTGGTGTCCCTTCAATCTTATTTTTACAGGCCTGATATGGAACTACGCAAACCCGTGTTTGTTTTCACACACTTCATATGTATACCTTAAGTTTGGATGTTGGTGTCTAATTCATTTAAACCTATGCCATAAATTTCATTAACAAATTAAATTTTGCATTGTCATGTATCATCTACTTATTACTGATTGTTCGCTGCCGGTATCGGTGTGTTTCGAGTTGAGTTGAGGACGAACAAGCAACACTGCGCGCAAATGTAAGCAACTTGCGACCTCCTAGTTGTGCGTTATCTTGCGCGGTCGAGAAATACGCAAGTTAGATTGTTGTGCGGCTAAAATGACCAGCATAGGTGCGGCCTCGTTTGATGTTATCTTCAGAGGGAACCTGCGTTAGTAGTTAAAGGCAGGTATAATTAAAAAGACCAATGGCACTTAATAGTTTGACTATCATAGTTTCATTGCGAAGAACATAATGAGCGGTGGGAAAGACCATCTAATTTGGTATAAATCCTTTAGTAAATTCCCAACATATTTAGAAGTGCATAAACCTTAACAAAATTTTAAGCGCTAGACAACAAGATTTAGTCCAGAATGATTAGTTTAATATTAACCTGAATTTCATTTTTCCGTGCATGAGTTTAATATTTTTCACTTAGAAAAATCGCGTCCTATGATATTCTTTAGTTATTTTGTATAATCCGTTTTAGAAGATAAGTTGTGTGAAAAATATTCTTTTCGCTAACTCAATTTAAGCATCCTCAACTATTAATCAAACTCATGATACAAATAAGCTCCTTAAAGAATTATCACGGCGGGATGTGTGATTATAGAAGAGATAAAACTTGGAGTGAAAAAGCCAATCAATTTTTTACTTAAGCATACGTAGTATACACAAAATACACGTGATCAAAGCTGGACCGTCTGTGTTGCAGCTGATTTAGGAACAAAACAAAAGCAGGGTTTGTACCAGGGTCCATAGTTTCTCACCATTATGTTCCCAAAACCCTATATGCGATGTCTTTGACAATGATTGGTATATGTTTCTTAAGTTTATTATGGTGTGTCTAGCGCTAGTATAGGGGACATTAAAGTATTCGTCCACCCTAACTTGATGACCAGTTTCATCCAGGAGTTGCAGTATGAAACCGCTGATGTGCTTCCCCGTGCTTTTTCACGGTGACTCAGAACAGTGTTCTGCGACCCGTATGAACAAACATCTGGTCATATGTCTGAGATGCCATGCACCACAAATTCAACTGAAGGATACAAAACGGACTGGAAGTATGTTCCTTAGGTCTTGAGGAATTAAGGGTGTTGTTTCGGCGAGTAGTTTTAGCTCAGCAACTGGATACGTCTAAGCTACTACGGTTGGAGTTCTTTTATTCAACTTTTCGAAAACAATGTCAAGTTTGTGAAAAACTGTAATAAAGAAGTCCATTTTATGCAGTGCAGTGACAGAATTTCAGAATCATTTGGAACGGAATGTTTCTTACGGAATGGGATGGGATACCTTTTTCCCTACAATAGGCTGAAGATGATCTTAGTTTCGCTTTCAAGCATCTCGGGGTAGCGGATGACACCTGCGGAAAGGTACAGGCAAAGAGCCAAATCCCTGTTATATTTCAGAAGTATAGAACTGAGATAGTGTGTGTATTGAACATCGCGCTTTGCATTACGGAAAACAATTCTTTCGATAGTTTCTGTTTAAAGCTTGTGCACTATGACGTGTGTGTGTGACATCTAGAAAGTCCAGGCAACCGTCCTTTTTCGACTTCACTGGTGAATTTCTATAAAGGATGTACCCAGTTAAACTGATCAAGCAGGAAGACGCAATCAATGAAGGAATCACGGACAATTAATGTGTCAACCCCATAACGGCATTAGAAATGTAGTGAAGCCATGCGTTTACTCAGGTGCCCTCGTTTGAGCTTTGATAGGAAGATGTCTGCCAGGAGTGGACCGAGGAGGAAAACATTGCGATCCCGCCGATCTTTTCGTAGTACATCCTATCAAACAAATCATTGCACATTGAAAGTGCAACGTAAGATCAATTCTCTCATGTCCACACTGGAATTCCAACATCAATGACGTGGACAGAAATGAAACCCATAGTCTCTATCAACGGTAGGTTAGTGAAATAGATGCCGCCTCAACGTTTCCTCCTGGTTACCTGTTCTATTCGTTCAAAGAATTCAAACGCCTCTATCAGTGTATACCGAAATCAGTGTGTAAAGAATAGAGCAGTGAGTGATAAGCTGAGGTAGACATGTCTATTATTGTTTCCGCAAGTACATTGACTTTTTACACTTTTTACAACCCATACAGTCGGGGAGGATGTGAGTCACGTGGGGTTAGGTATGAGTATTGTGAATTGTTCACATGCTTTACCTTTTCGATTCTTTTAAAAAGCTGGTAGTTTTGGCCTTCTCCTGCGAAGTGTTCCTTTTAAGGACTTTGTCTCGTCCTTATTAGACTATCGGATTTGTTCTGAAGGTTTATCAGGTCGAGAAATGCTCAGTTTTACATGTGACATCAGATCTCTGATTGCGTCACAGTGCTATTTTGTTAGGATGCTAGATGTCTGGGAGTTGGAGTCGTGATACTGTTGAGGGAGGCCCACTAACGTGGGTTTAAAAGCATACTTGCGAGCGGATATGGTGCATTTGCGTTTAGTAGCATTTCATTAGGTGTTCAGAAGAAGGTTTTGATATTGGTGCGAGAGTACTCATGTTAAAACCGTGTAAACTGTAAAAGAGGTTACTCAATGTTATTCACTTTACCAGACAGTTTAAATTATTTATTTGTAGCACAATGTCGGTACCAAAACAATGATAGTACATTTCGAACAGGTGGTAAAGTTAGGATATTAAAAAAGCTTACATGCTTAACTCTCTTTGTCGGATTAACATAAGCTGGTTATATTGCGTTTTTATTAATCGCCCTCTTAAGGTTGTACATGCGACTGGGTTATACTTGTCTAAAGATAACAGAAGCAAGTGATTTTCGTACAACCGTCGTCCGTGTACTGATAATGTATATGGTGCCCAACAACTAAGTATAGAAGTCAACTTACTTTGACTCATCATGTAAACTAGTTGAAACTTTTGGACTAGAATGAAATCAGCGAAAAACTTACGGTTAGCGCCAGTTGAAGCAATTGTTTTTGGCATACGTGTCAGACCTACAAATGTACTAAATTATAAGTAATCAACACGCATCCAACCTTCCTAGTGTATGAAGAGGTAAACATGAAACTCGAACGCATATCGGCTAGTTGAAATCCTTGTATGTATCCTAACGCAGTTGGCGAGGTGTAGCCTGGAGGACATCTTTTATTTTGTAGGTACCGTGTGTGACCCTATGGTGAGACTCGGTCCATTCAGGTAACGCACTGGAGTACAGCGGAGAAGCAACAGCTCTCATATGCACTGTCTAGGTCGAAATTCATTATATAGCCCGTCCGTTCTTCAGTGGATTAGAAATGATATTACAATAACACCAACCTGATAATGTTACGAATGCTCATGCAATGCATTTTGTAATCGATGTTTAAACAAACAAAAGTGAGCCCGAAAAATTGCATACTTCAGTCCCCAGTTGCGTGTTACCTTTGTTATCCAGATACACCTCAATGTCCACCTACAACATATCAGCCATGGATCTGGTCTTGTTAGCCTTCTAGGGGAGAAGCTTATGGTAAACTAGGCCAATGGTGCTCTCTGTGCACTAGAAAAATGGGTTCGAAATCTTTATTAAAGGTAACGAAAAATTATTATGGATATTTTACGAGTACTTCGAGAAGTGGCGTGATCAAAAATTTGCACGCGGTGCAAAGGAATCCTCACTATTTGTTTGAAAATCATTGCGAATTATAAAGCTATACATAAAATTGTAACCTTTTGCACTCAGGCTAGATTTCCACAATGAAATGAACTTGATTAAACGTCAGTTGCATGCTTTTATTAGTGTCACTGAAAGCAGTTTTAATGGACGGGTCTTCACTAAATAGTAAAACATTGAAACCTTTCTAGGGAGTAAAGGTTTAGTTCTTTGGTATCAGTTTTTCGGCCACAAAGCGATGACTAACCACGGCTCAATAATTTGGAAAGCAAATTGTCCGTGCATTAACTGTCAGTAGAACATGAGAAGAGGCATGTAGTAATCGGACCAGAATAACAAGTTAATGGTGTGCATTTATGTTTGGTGATGGGAATCGCAAGGTAGTTCCCGAGTTAGAGTTAAAAGTTGAGCAGCATAAGAGTGATCAAGCGTAGGAATACTTAAGAAACGTATCCAAAAGCATACACAAACGAACTTCTTAATTTGTATGGTGGGACGGGTCTAATGCATAATGAAGAGAAAGCTCAGTTGCTTTATTAGTTTTAATCAGATGAGTCACAGTCAGGTAGAAAATAAAACCTTCCTAAAATGTTATATGAAGTGGTGAACGGAACTTAAGGCAATCAGTGGGTTAGTCAGGGTGTCGGAAGATGCAGAGGAAACATGCACAAGAAGTGGAAGTCAGTGGCAAATAAGAAAGGAAAAAACCTGGACTTCAACATAACAATAGACAATAAATATATTTTGATGAAGAATGGGTGGAAGGTAAGTTTGGATGGCAGCAATGCTGAAATCATATTGGTCCTAGGTATCATTAGAGGTGAAAAAGCCAGATTAACTACCTTAAGTAGAACAGATTTGAAATGTGAAGCAAGTGGTCACCAAGCAGTATTGCAGGATCACCCATAAAGAGAGCAACATTTCTTGGGAAGCGAATAACTTTTAGTAGTAAAAGAAGACGATGAGAGATTTCATTTTAAATGTTATTGTGTGTGTGTATGGGTCTTGTATCTCGCGGGTACTTGACGCCACCAGCGTAATAAGCATGAGACAGAGGGTTTTGACATTTGCCATTGGCGATATCGAAGGAGGATATAACAAAAGGTATAAAGAGTGTTAGAGGTGAAACAGTATCGGGTTTGTGAAGCCACT
>CALYDF020009721.1:0-10563 GCA_944474145.2 Dicrocoelium dendriticum
AGCTGGAGGTGAGAAACACCCAGTCATTGTGTCACAATAATACCCAACATAAGTCGTAAAACTAGAAAAAACGAAATCGCTAATATTAGGCCTTATAAGTGCTGAAGCTTTAGAATACAAGTCAGTTACGCACATGTTTGCATTGTTGCTACCTTGTAATTTGATGAACTTCTAATCGGTTCCGAAAGTTATTTCGAGATATTGAATAAGACTTTGCCTTACTATGCATAGCACATGAGGTAGTGGTTAGTGGGGAGGTAACACAGACGTCACGTCATTCCTTGGTACTGTCAACAACGTATCCAGCAGCACGCTGTGCACGCATGTAAATAAAGAAATAAAATTTTTATCCGCAACTATTGGATGCATTGCGCTTACTCGGGCGCTGACCATCTTCGGCTTCATTATTTGTTCATACAGTTCCACACCTGTGTTTACTTTCACAGCGGAGAAACCGATAACCCACATTTCACTTGCCCAGGTATATGGCTAGACCTTAGCGAGTGTGCTACGGTAGATGCGCAAGACCGGTTTACTCACAATAACGGGCGCGAGCGGACGGACTGAATTACGATTTGAAAAGTATCCCAGAGCCGCTCTTCCATTTCGTATTTTACTAAATGGGTCCGACTTTGTCCGAACGCGATGCACAACAAACAACCGTGTCCGTTTGCTTTGACTTACAATGCTACTCGTTTCGCCATGTGCTGTTCTGGCTGCGCGGTCCTACTTACTACTTTCAGCCAGTATTAGCAAAGCACTTCGCTTCCGAGAGATCGATTCGATTTTTTGCTTGATCAGCATATTTTTATTTATGCAGAGCTGAACCCGACAGGTCATGAAGTGTTATCGACGCGGAGTAGCCCACTTAAATGCTTTATCCGAACTCTGTGAGCTAAGGCGGTCGCTGCATTGCAAGCAAACCCCAACTGGATAGAGGCTCTGCAACAGATCTAGGACACAAAAATGTCGCGGTTTCCATGCACAGTCGTTGCGTACAATAGTGTGGCGTTTGATAATGGGTAATTCGGACAGTTTTGGTGGGAAATTAAAATCGATCACATTCTCTGGGCACAACGGTATATATCGTCTTAACTGCCAATCAGGATCACGACTAATCAGGTTCAGGTGCCTCACAAAGTTGGTTGAATTATTTCTTGCTGTTACAACGCACTAAGCCACACTGCGTCACGACAACTCAACATGCCAGCCTTCGGTGTGCGATGACTGCGCACCATTTTGAATGTGACAAAACACGACTGGGGGGAACGGTGGTAAAAGACCAGTCCTCAATTATGCGGCATTGCGATGATGAAGTCAGTGCGGAGATAGGGTGCATATGGAAATGAGGAATAGATATGTGAATAAAGCCGTAAGAAGACGAACACTGGCAGATGTCAATATTTCGTATTGTCTCTTCAGTGCCTAGACAATAACATGAAAATATATAAGACGACAGGTAAGCTTAGACCGGAACAAGTTAGAACAGAGTAAGGGGCAGGCGTGACACCCCTACTCCCAGGGCAGCCCTAAGCTTACGAACGACTGTTTCTGCACACAAAGTGCGGGTTTGATACGGCTGATCGCAACTGCCTCTGCGAAACATGGGAAACGGGCGTTAGCATGTCTTAACACGAGTGTAAACACTTTGGCCGGATCAAACTGATGACAGGTGGCCAGTAAATGCCTCGATGTAGACCCTCTTTTTAAACACTGTCGAAACCTTTTGTCCCGGCTTTGTTTAAAAAGGAGGTCTACATCGAGGTACCATTTAAGGGTGATTTTGACAATATGAGGACAACGAAGCGCATAACTTCCGCAGTCCAGAGGACTTAGTATGCTTCTGAAATTGGTCTTATCAACCGGACTAATCGAGTACCTGTTACGCCAATGACGGAAAGACAACCTCTTGACCCCAACTCACATTGTATTTATCAATTTACTTGTAGTTGTGGTATACACTACATCGGCCGTACAAATAGATCGTTGAACTCCAGACTAAGGGAACATGTACCTAAATGGTTGCAGCATCATATCACCCGGTCTTCGGTTGCTCATACCACCTGTTCATGTAAGCCACCTGCTTCATCCATAGGTAGGCATTTACTGGCCACCTGTCATCAGTTTGATCCGGCCAAAGTGTTTACACTCGTGTTAAGACATGCTAACGCCCGTTTCCTATGTTTCGCAGAGGCAGTTGCGATCAGCCGTATCAAACCCGCACTTTGTGTGCAGAAACAGTCGTTCGTAAGCTTAGGGCTGCCCTGGGAGTAGGGGTGTCACGCCTGCCCCTTACTCTGTTCTAACTTGTTCCGGTCTAAGCTTACCTGTCGTCTTATATATTTTCATGTTATTGTCTAGGCACTGAAGAGACAATACGAAATATTGACATCTGCCAGTGTTCGTCTTCTTACGGCTTTATTCAAATTACGAAAGGGATGTAATTGTTTCGGATAGATGTGTCTGAATAATTGAGTAAATGAACCGATTGTCATATTACCAGACGAGTGGGATACGTTCGCTTTTGTGGGACGATCATGAAAGCGGAACCGGAGGGCAGGACATTCATCGACGTCCCTTGGAGCAAGTGCGACGACTGCCAGGCGATTGCAGATGCCGACTAATTGCTTTCCACCTCCATATAACAGTCGCTAGAACAACGGATAAAGGACAGCTCGTAGCACGTCGCTACATGATCTTGCTGCAAACTCATGGAGCGCGACATGTGGGACGTCACCAAGCCGCATGTATCTGATGTAGCGCCAGTGCTCCGCTTCCGTTCAGACGAAGAAAGTGACCGGTCACGCCTCGGTGACTTGACCTATGCTGGCCAATGACATGCACCAGTGAGCAGAGCATCATCACCGTATCTAGCACGGCGGGGGTACGTATTAGGGACGATGTGGGGGTGTGACAATCCGAAAGGTGGAAGCTGAGGCACAGACGTGATAGGTCAATTCAAGCGTATAGGGATCGGGTGCTGCCCACCCGAAAACATTGCACACCACTTTTTCACCAGGTGGATGTAGCAGGCCTAGAACCAAGGACTATTAGAATATTAGCTGGAACCTCTACCTCCTTGGCTACCGGGTCACAATGGGTAAAGTCACAAAATGACCCTCTAGTTAAGACAAGCATGCGTTCTAGGTCTAACGAAAGAGTGATTGTTGACCGATTATGGATTCCGCTTCCATCACAAAGTCAGAAGCGAGTAATATGATTTCCAGTCACAACTTCGTCGTTGGACCTCGAAACCTACCCGTAAAATTAATGGGATTGGGTGATGGCCCACCTACATCTGCTGCCCAGAAAGAAAGTTGTCTTAACCTACTAACTTGAGAAACGTGGTCAAACACGTTTGCAAATCTTGGACGCGTGAAGCACAATTCGTCCGATGGACACTATATTAACATTCAGCTAAATCATGCCAGACCGTCCTGCTGATAACAATACGACTTTAACGTGCAATCGCAGTACATTGCCGACGCTGACAGAGACCCTGCTGTTGGTGATTCAGCAATGTATCTCGTTAATTAAAAATCCCTTCAAGGTATTTGTGACCAGCAGATTATTATCCCAAGCAAGACTCCATAGTCCCAATCTGAAAGTTAGGGGTGCTTCCGTCTCGCGTGCTGCAAAACTTTACTAGTGCAAACATACTTAAAAGAAGTAGGCCAAAAGTTGAATGAATGTCATTTCTAAAGTAACAGGTATACACCTTGTCTTTAGCCCCTCATATGAAGTTCACATGAATCCCGTCTAACGGATGAGGGGCTGCTTGTCAGTCAAATAATTGAGTTTTTAGCGGCATGTTATATGAGGTCTGGACTCTCTTGTGAACGATAATTCTAGCAAACTTGTGGCATCCATAGTGATGTTGAGTTGCACACACTTGTGTAAGTCACTCGTCAAATTATTAAGGGCGAAACACTAACTCTCCCATGTTTAGATCCGAGATAAGCTGCTTGTGTGGGTCTCACTGCTGCGGTCCTGAGTGATGAAATAACGGTGTCACGTTCTCATAGCGTTAACCAATGACGGAATTTAACAAAGGTGCAAATTTTCGAGAGGCGGTTTGATAACTAAGGAACATAAAGCCAGAATATGAGAGAAAGGAATGCCATGTTGTAATTCCAGCAGGATGGGTGCCAATGACGGGTGACCAAGCAACAGGCAAAGCGCCTTAGGACACTCACTTGAGATAGCTTCTCATAAAACCTGGTGGTTGCTGAAATTGTGTTGACGACGAAATCGATTCGTCCGCTTTCAGGGGACAGTTCGATTGGTTGCCTCAACCCGACTGCGAGTATTTTTGGCAGCACATCGTTGGCACTCGACATTGACTTTGTCATGTCACCATCTGTGCTTTCAGATTCCATATCGGTTGCCGACTGCAGCGGTAATTTGTTGACTGTCATTTCCATGGCAAAGTCATAGACTGCCACCTGAAAAAGGGGGAAAATGAATGCAGTGAATTGAGCTACGCAAGTGAGCATCGCTATAAAGCGGACACGATTCTGTTAGGTTAACATCCATGGGGGCTGAATAAGTAGCTTTCGGACGATGCTCAGTCTTGAGCTTAGAACAATTCCGCAAGTAAGATATCCATCTTGACATTCCGCAGAAATTGTGCTCGCTTGTTTGTAGCAAAAGCTCACTAGTGATCAGCATTCATTATACAGCACGCCGTGTCTTGTGTCACAAGCTGTGTGCTGGGTCCAGATTCTGATGTAACGGCCTAGCTTCGTAATTGAGTTACAAGGTTTTCATCACCAAGGGGCGTGACATCATTCGTATGTAGCAAAAGGTATCAGCAGTACGCTGGTACACAGTACGGACGCTTCGCTGCCCTCTAACAACCAGGAGTAGCACGTGGGCTGAGAATACCGCGTGGGTCGTCCGGTCCGCACGCAGGCTCTAGCCCGCGCCCTAAGATTACAATGGCAGGCTTGTGATTCTTAAAGCTGTGTGTGTCAGCGGAAATTCTGAATCGTAAATTAACCTACTAGAGGCAGATGTGTGAACTGCCATCGAGAATTTCGAAATTGTTCAGCCTCTTCCGGTTGAAAGGTATAAACGTACATACCTCTGAAGGACGAAAATGTAAGACTCCACCCCAGTTTGTTTTTGGAGAAACAATCACTTGCTCGATGGGCGCACCCCTGACTTCCGATGGATCGGTTTCTGTTGGCCATTGATCCGGTTTGTGAATACTTGTGAGAGAATAGCTATTCAAAGTCGCGTTCGAGTTCACCTGTGACAGATCAGTGACGAAAAACTCTCGTCGTTTATCCAAATGGAATTCAACAAGTGCTTCTGTCGGACCTTGATTCTCTATCCCAAAACACAGCCTTGCTGAAGAGCCCACGTATACGCCTGAAATGGAAACACAGTACTGTATTAACTTCAAACATGGGATAAGATTACTATGGTATATTTGCCATTTGCTGGTTAAGAGACCGCGATTAATACGAGTTGCTCGTGATATGGCTTGGGGATTATTTATATGTTACCACTAACGCATTATTAGGATGACAATCGATAGTGCACCTGTTGCACAATTCCCAGTCCGAATATACGGTAGCACTAAACGTGACCATCAGCTGCGCCTATTCCTTCATTTCGACTTGTATAAAATGCAGCTGTCAATTAATGGAATCACTTCATTATCTGTTTCAGTGTATAGGTAAAATCGAATAGCCAATCCACGCTGAGTATTGAGCTAAACTTGGACATCTGCGGCTTCGTTCGGAGTCTATCTTCGGCTTCTGCTTTATCACCCGGACAGCTCATGTGTGCTTTATGACCGATTGATGCTTCAACACCACCCTATCGTGTACCCACCTCTATACGAAAATCCGGTCATCTTACATACAGATCATAAACTTATTCCAAGCACAACTTGTGCTGAGCATGTGCATAGATGATGATCATCCGTTCGAGTTGCGTTGGGCTTGACCACTTGTCATCGGTTGCTCTCATGGCCTTTTAAAAGTCGCTAAAGAAATAAGAATTGTTGCCTCTGCTACCCGGGTTACCCCTCACTCTGAATGCAAACATTGACATGATGCGAGCACCCACAGATGGATCACGAGTGGCTTCCGCTGCATCAAGCACAACTCTATCCATACATACCATACGCTGGAACTACAACCAAGTAGCATGAGGATGGTCACACGGTTGGCTTGGGGCCGACCCACACTTAGTCATTACGAATATTGTCTAAGGTTAGGTGAATCAGCGAGAGAGTACAGCTTTCCCTGAAGAAAAGGAAACGTTGATGCACTGCGAGACTCTTACAAACAGTTGGTCAGCACTGGGCCAATACCTTTGTTAGAGAGATCACGGATGTCAGTAACACAGACAGCACGTGAAAATCGATCGATTTCCAGTGCGTGTTTGTTTGTCAGCTCGGAACTTCCACCCAACCACATGGCATATGAGCATCGATTGGTTTCGAACAAGTGTGTACTTAAGGCCATTTCCGCACAGTTGGTTGTAAAATCAGTTGTGCAAGTAAACGTTTTCAAGCAGTGTCAAATCTGTCTTCTTACCACTAAGCGGGAGTTATAACAGTCTGGCGAGGGAGATGGTTGATCAAAATGATATCACGCAAAGGTTACAAAATCAGCAATGTCAATTGGATAAACAGCTCTAATTATTTACAGTTCTCGCAAGAAATATTTCAGCAGACAAATCAGAGGTTCCGGAGGGCAAAAGTGATAATCAACTCAAAGTTGTATTGGCCAATGGAATTCAAGAATTCGATTACTACCTTCACATTTTTTAAATTTTTAGCTTGGTAAAGAGATATGAGAATCTTTTTATTGTCGACAGCTCAGCATTGGATGAATCAGTAAAAATACGGCTGTTGATGCAAAAACTAGGATGTGCTTAACACACAAGATATTGCAACTACATTCGGTTTGCAAGAAACCGTGGATAAGCTCACCACAAATTTTTGGAGAGCGGACGTTTATATCTAACGTTCATTATAATTGTTTAAAGCTTACTAGAGCAGAAGAGGAGGACATTGTGACATATGCAAGCAGAGTGAACATGGGATGTGAAAGGTTCCAATATAAAAGACTGTCAGACAATCAATTCAAAGCATTGATTTTTGTATCTGGCTTAACATCGCCTGCAGATTCCGATATCAGAACAAAATTGCTACCAAAACTAGACTCTAGCTGTGACATTCCCTTACACGATTTAACCATGGAATATCTCAGAATGATGAACCTAAAGCGTGATTCATAAATGTTACGGTCCAAAAACTGTTATTCAAACGACTTTTGTTGATAAAATTAACAAATCAAACGTGGAACAAAACAGATTTCCAAAGCAAGAAGGATGGTCTCAATGACCACCAACACCATGCTGGAATTGTGGTGCCTCGCAATTTGCACGCGTGTGTAAATTTCGATTGTGACACATGAGGTCACAAGGAGGGATACTGTGTCTGTTTGTTCAAGCAGCAACAATCAACTCGATTCAGAAGGCAGCCAAATCTGGGGTCCACTACATATAGTCCTCATGAAAAGCATGGCCGAAAATTTCTCACTTTCTTAAGTAACAATTTACCAGTTACCTTACAAATCGACACTGCTTCCGACATAACAATCATTTCATATTCGACTTGGAAAAGCATTAGAGAACCGGAGTATTATGTTACAAAACATTTTGTTCGGAACGCTAACGGCAAGCCACTCTCGTTGTTGGGACAATTAAACTGAGTTCACATTTTGAAACAACAAATGAAGTGGAACATGTTATACTGAAGCAGAAAATGAACCAAAGTTACTAGGCATCGAATGAATAGATGAGTTACAATTATGGGATGTTCTAATCAGTTCAGTCTGTGACTCACAAACTCAGAGCATGCGAAATGTGTCCAACTAATGTCGAAACTGTTGACACAAAAGTGAAAATGACATGTTAACAAACTTGCAGGAAAAGCATGCTGGTGTTTTCAAACCAGAATTTAGATAGTGCACCAAAGTTCGAGCTACTCTGTATGTCGCACCTGAAGCAAAGCCAGTATTCCTTCCTAAAAGGCCAGTACCCTACTCAGCCGTCCCTTTAGTTGATGCAGAACTCAATCGCTTGGAGAAATTGGGCGTGCTAACCAAGGTTAAGTATTCAACCTAGGCTACATGGTGGCAGTTAAGAAGGCCAGTGGCACAGTAGGTATTTGGGGATTTTTCTACTGGACTGAATGATGCACTTCAGACTTACCAGTACCCATTACCAATTCCAGATGATTTGTTTGCGCAGTTAAATGGTGGCAAAATATTTTCAAAAATTGACCTTTCTGATGCTTAGTTACAAATCAAACTTGATGGGGAACCAAGACAGTTTCTCCCCACTAATACTCATAATGGTCTATATCAATACAACAGACTGCCGTTGGGAACTATGTGTGCTCTGGCAATTTTCCAACAATAATGGACACAATGCTAAACGGGTTGCCTTTTGCTATGGCTTGCATGGATGACATAATAATCGTAAGCGCCCCAGTTGAGCTATATCAGGTACACCTAAATGAAGTGTTTGATAGGATCAGGAGTTCCGGCTTTACCCTGTGAATAGACAAATCTGCATTCTTCATGTCTCGAATTTCGTACCTTGCTTCAATCATTGATGCCAGTGGTCGTCGCCCTGATCTGTCAAAAATTATCGCAATCCAACAACTACAAGTTCAGAAGGACAGGTAAACACTCCAGTAGTTTTGGGGACTAGTTAACTCTTACAAAATCTTTGTACCCAATATGCACTCGCTACGGATGCCACTAAATGAACTCCTGAAAAGTAATGCAAAATGGATACGCTTTCAAGCTAGTCAGTCGACATTTGATGAAATTAATCGCATTTTAACTTCGGCTCTTGTACTTACTCATTATGACCCGAAACTACCCATCATAGTTTCTGCAGACGCTTCAAAGTAAGAGATTGGAGCAGTACTCTTGCAACAATTTCCGGATGGCAGACAAAAGCGGTCAATCATGTTTCAGGCACGCTAACAACAACTGAACGGAATTACGGTCAACTTGTAAGAGGAGGTTTAGTAATTGTGTTTGCAGTCAAAAAGTTCATAAACTGTTGCATGATCGGAAATTCACGTTATGCACTGAGCACATGCTCCAGCTGTCTATATTTGATACCAAGAAAGGAATTTCTGTTCATACCGCAAATCGCTTGCAACGTTGGACAACAGTACTTCTTGGATACGATTTTACCACTAAACACATCCGTTCGGAATGCTTTGGCCATGTTGACGCCTTATCGCGTCTGATTGCTAACAGATTACATTCGCAGGCACAGGAAGACAGGGTCATTACATCCGTTGAAGTTGATGCTGACGTGAACTTCATTTTTGAGGAGTCCATACGAAACTTACCAGTTACGCACAATGACATTTGTGGATCTACGCGATCAGATAGCTGTTTACAACGAGTCATCTTTTATCTCCACGACGGTTGGCCAAGAATTCTATCAGATGCGGGAAGTAAAACACATTTTGTGTGTAAAGATGCCTTAACAATAGTGAACGACTGTTTCATGTTGGCAGATGGCACTGTGATCCCTAAAAATTTCAGAGTAATAGTTATTCAAGTGCTGCACGCCGGACACCAGGGAAGTAAACGAATGAACTCACTTGCCAGATGTTTTACTTATTAGTTAACTATTGACAAGGATATTGAGGGCGTTGTCCTTACTTGTTCCAAATACGCACAGGCTGTGAAATCCCCCATCAAAGTTGCCCTTCAACCTTGGCCAAAATCAACTGCCCTGGTATGCGGATTCATGTGGATTATGCAGGCCCACAGAACAATTAATATTTTCTAGTTATTGGTGATTCATACTCAAAATGGCAAGAAATAGTTTGTGTCACTCAACCAACGACAACCTCAACGATGACAGTTTTTCGTCGTTAATTCGCACACTTTGGTTCCCCAGAAACACTCATCACTGATATTCGTCCACAATTCACATCGAACGAGTTCAACCGTCTTTGTCAATCCATTTATCATCCCCAGTCCAATGGACAGGCTGAGACGTTTATTGATACATTCAAAGATGCTCTGTTTAAACTTAATGGAGAGGGAGATATTGCTGCAAACTTGGATATATTCTTACGCATTTATCGTTCAACACCAAATCCTGTGCTTCTAGACCATCAATCACCGTCGGAATATTTTATTGGTTGACGTTTACGCATGCCGTTAGATGATATGTTTCCAGCGAAGCGGACTAATGAGAGGGTTCGGAAAATGGTAGATCAGTCCAATCATAAGCACAGTACTCGCATGAGGTATTTTCATCCCGGGGACCCAGTATTTGTGTACACCTTTGGGAATGCGCACAAATCTTGGATTCCCGGAATTGCCAAAGCAAGAAAAGGAAATGTCCTGTATGAAGTGGGATGTCAAAACCGATAGACTACACGTCATGTGAATCACATCAAATATCGTTACACACCCGAAAAGGTTCAGTAAAATGACACTACAGTGATTCCCTTACACATTCGTTTAGGTACATTTGCTTTGCATAAGCCAATGG
>CALYDF020009722.1:0-10573 GCA_944474145.2 Dicrocoelium dendriticum
AATAAATAAATAAATAAAGCTTTTTATTCTCGACAAGGCGAGGCACGCCTTTACAGGCATGATCATTATGACATAACAATGCGTGGTCAAGAATGTGCAGGAATCCGTTATGTTTGCCATGCCAGTGTATGTTTATGTAGGGGAGTATGCAATTATGTAACTGCCTGTGTGTGGGTGTGTAACCATGAGGTTCCTGGTTGTATCTGTGCTGCTCTTATTTTGATTCTCATGTCGTCGGCAATGCTCGAGTAGAAGATGGATGTCCGTGCGTTGGAAAGCATTATTTGGATACCCACGAGGCAGTGACTTTATTTTGTGGCGAGTAACGACCGCCACGTTACAGTGTTGTTAAGCAGACATTTGTGGCTTTTTATAGGGAGAACGCTTGCCAGGCGAAAACCCACCATGTCCTGGAACACTGCCGCCGAACTATTTGCTAGAACGGGTTAAACCCGAACCACCCAGCTGGCACCACGAGGAGGTTGTTCGGCTAGCCAGCCAAATTCGTAATTAACTATCTAGTTGGCCACGGCTGATCTGTTTACTAACGCTATTATCTTTCGGTTGTCTCTCCTTCAAAACTAGCTACCACGATTCGGTGTACGCTTCTCGCTTCCTTGCACAAATTCGGGGCTCGCTAAGAGCCATTCCTCAGCACTCCAACTTTATTCTCGTAGACTGTTTAAATCAGATAGGGTTGCTGGTTTTTTGAACTATTGTGTGACGCAGTAGTTATCCATTAGTAACCAGAATGAGTAACCTAAATAGCGTTTTTGGCAACTGAAACACAATTCATTAGCGCCAGCGCTCCACCGTCCTAAATTTGACACCTAGTACCCTGTCCATCTCCACTAAAACTAGCCGGCTTTTTTTATACTCAGCTTCCCCTCCCCATGTACCCTATGTACATAATAGTTATTATGCGGCTTTCGATAATCATCATTCTCGCCACATCGTCACAGTATCTGCTGGTTCCCGACTGCAACCGATTGTGATTACATACCCATTTTCTGGTCTCCAGTTTACTTCCGACGCCGTAAGCTAATACCGCGTGGATTTCTTACCGGAACCATGATATTCCTCCTCAAGTACTTATCAGTAATTACCCATTGGGCCATGTCTGCTGTTGCATTATTAGAAAACCTTTTCCGCGTACTATCTGTTACACCTTGTACACCCTTTGGTCTCTCGTAAATGTCTTAAGGTAGGAGTTTCCTACTACTTGATACCACGTATGTTTCTTTGTCTTATCGGCCTGTTCACTCATTCTTTTTTCTCTGAGGTCGTGCACTTCGTAGCGATCCAGGATTAAACTGAGGAACCGCCTCCGTCTGAGATGGGACAAACTAACCAACAAGGACTTACCCTGACCATGGCTTTCTTCAAAACAAACCATCTGCACCCAACGCCTCATCCAGCGAGGATAGCTGGACACGAATTCTTTACACACCGGATAATATACGTAAGTAGAGAAGGTGGGACCCAATTCACTAGAATTTCTACTTACCTGCAAAATCAGTTCCTACTCGGCTGACCACAACTTCCATGTAGGACTCTGATTGTGCCATTTATTTAGCCAACAGAGGCGTCATTCGACTGCGAATAACTGAGCGAACAAATGGCTCCTAATAAGCTTTGCTAGTTGTACATATCCGTTTAAAGCCATCGATGACAGTGTTTCAAGGCGTGGTGGGCTTTCGTCTGGCAGGCCTTCGCCCAACATAAAGCCACTAAATTCCGTTTATCAACACTGGGAGTTGGCGTTTGTGACTCGTCACTGAATAAAGTTACCGCCCATTGGTACACTCTGGAATATCGACCAGAGTCATTTTTCTATATGTTACCGACAAGTACAACATAGGTACTTTCAGTCTTCACATACTGTCACCACTCCACCTACTGCGCTTTTTCTATTTGTTCTAAACACAGATGAAACCATGTTATCGGCACCCAGCTGATGACTCTACTCCTCATGAGTGCTTCGACTGCTTATGCAAATCGTACAACTTTTGGCCACAGCCAATTACGTGCCTTGTAACGTATCGGTTGCGCAACATAATTGCTTGTAACTTTTGATCATGCCTGAGTTGGTGTGCCTCGACGAATGCGAGAATAAAATATTTAGTTATTCTTCAGTAATTTCGCAGGAGCGGCAGACGGGAAAACATGCCGTCAAAGCAACGATTCAATTTCGACCACGCACCAAACTAGCTTAGCCCGTTCATTACACCGCACCCGTTCTACGTGTGCAACTACCTCGTTGCCACAGTTAAGCGCCTTTAAGCTTGTATTTCAACTTCATTGACTACTTCTATCGGTGGATCATTGCGGTGCCCCATCCCAATGCTCAGCGTCGAGTTGGAAAGTTTGAAGCCGATTAAAGTGTACAACCATATTCAGCCCGACGGCGTTCCTTGGGCCCCTAATCACCCAAGTCAGGCTAGATATTACACGGGCAACCACGTAAGGGCCGGCCCACTCACGATGCAGTTTTCCTGGTATTCCTGATATCGTTGCCGGATGCAAACATACCAACTCAACTTCTTTTGACGGGGCACCCAAAGCCCTCTTTTACTAGTATACCTGTTGCAGCTGGGTGTTCGCCAAGTGGATGCGTGCCGCTTCGCGTGCGCTTCGGAGTCAAGATGTTTACTGACGTACTCTGCTACCGACGGATACACTTGTTGTGGTATCGGTGCTCGGGCATCCGAGGATAGCCGAGCATCTCTACCCGTCCACCTAAACGACGGCGTTCTCCCGGTAGACGAGTAGACCGTACTTCGGTAGGGCAAGTAGCACTCAGGCAACAGAGTATCCCACTCATAGAGGTTCTGGTCTACGAGGGCCTTCAAAGCAACCTCAACGACCAATTCCTGCGTTCTACCTATCCGTTCCCTTGCGGATGGTAAGCCGTTGTTCTCCTTTTATAAATAAATAAATAAATATTTTATTCTCGAATAGGCGAGGCACGCCCACTGAGTGCTCTGTACATCTCTTGTACCAGTGCGCTTTCGCAAGAGTATTCCGTATGGGAATACAGTTGCCCAAGTGCTCCCATTGGCAAACCGACTGGTTAGTCATGGCTGCCACCACAGTGAGAATAACCACCGTTGCGATTGGCACGGCCTCACACCATTTGGTGAAGTAGTCTACCATGCCTAGGATGTCGCGAGTCCCTCTCGGCGTCTCCCGTAGGGGACCAAGGAGGTTTACCCCAAATTGTGCGCTCGGGTGAGCAGCTACCATGCATCGTAGTACTGCCCTATGAGCACCGCGGATTTTTGTACGTCGCGCCTCTTTCTCAAGTTTAACAGAAGTTGCTAAGGTCTCTTCGTTGCTGCGGTTACTAGAATCGTCGGTGCTGCCGATTCAAGTTTAGTAATTCCAGAGTGTCCCAGCTGTTAGGTGCAGTTCCGATGGCACTTCCGTAACTTAGACCAGAGAAGTACGATCCTCCTCAGGCAAGTCGGCCCGCAATTGAAGACCAGCACGCCCGTTGCCCGTTTTCTCCCGAGATTTCCACAGATACATCCGCCAAAACAAGAAGGTTTATCCACTGGGAATAATCGGCCCACTTTCAATAGCCAGCTGGTTTACATGATTGTTCTTTTCTTCGGGAGATGAAGAACCCACACATCGTTCCAAATGGAGCTCTTTCCGCCATTCTGAAGAAGCTACCACCACGGGGTCTAAACAAATGGGTTTAGCTCGCCTCGTACTCACAGTAGAACAATTTACTCACCTGGAATAATGTATTTACATGGATCCACTGTTCCACAACCGGAGACTGACAATTCTGGGCGTGATTACCTTCACTGCCTCAAACATTCCGATTCTCCAGTCACCTGGAGCTTTTCTGATGTCATTTCACGGACAGCACTGCACGCGCATAAGCGGCTTTTCCGATGATTTTTCCTGGAGTTCTCACTTGGTTATGGAAACAATTACACTTACATTTGAAGGAAATACTTGTCCACTTCGCGGAGAATAGCATTTATTCCTGTTTTGGACATATTCAGACACAAGAAACAACTGCACTCACCGTCCCTATGACAAGTCCAGCATGGATAGCTGGACACGGGTTGCGAGCCGGACAATATAATAGAAAAAGCCGGCCTCTATTAACAATAGGTTTACTCACCCGCATCATTATCATTCGACTCTGCGACTCTTTTACATCATTGACTGGCTTCAACGACTATTGCCGGTTCAGTACTAAGCCATTTGGCCAACCAACGAAAAATTTTGGCTGTCAACCGACTGCGAATAATAGAGTGCAAAAGCGGTCTATACGATGCATAGCCGACTAGCACTACAGTTCAACGGAAGCTACGACAGTGTTCCAGGACGTGGTGGGTTTTCGCCTAGCAAGCCTTCTCCCTATAAAAAGCCACAAATGTCCGCTTAACAACACTGCAACGTGGCGGATGTGACTCGCCACAAAATAAAATCACTGCTATACATTTCACACTGACGCAGTCCTCAGCCTCCAACATCGAACCTGTGCAACTGATTTTACTATGAAGAATGCTTTAGTGGAGTACCGATCATCCCGGCTTCGTAATGGTCATCGATTGCACTAAACCTTGTTCGGGCTCCTGTGCTCATGGATCACTACATGGCAAATTTACCCCCCACTTGTATCTTGACCCAACAGTTTTTGCGCGCCACGGCGCCATTATGATCCTTGGTCTGACTATTACCTGACAATATGCTCGCTCTTATGGACTACATCTTTTCGTTTATTCCTTTCATTGTAACGAAATGTTTTAATATTCCAAAGAAGCTATGCTTGTATGCATATTTGATCATGCCTTTTAGAGGTGTGTCTCGTTTTACAGAGAATATACTATTTATTTATTTATTTATCTTTGGTGGTAAGTTCAGCCCACATCGCCCACAAGCACCGAGCCTCGTAGCTTTCCCTCCGTTTCTTTCGGAGTTGGTTTGTCCCTTCACAAGTGCCCCTCATAAATAATAACTAAATAAATTATATATTTTCGGTGTTGAACAAGACACGTCAGCAAGGCCTGGTGCAATAGGTACAAACAAAGCTGTAACGAACAAAGGTGTTCAACATTTTTATTGCCATTGGAAAGTGTAAAAAGAGTTGTAAGGTTGTGGTAACTATTCGACTTCACAGTTGAAACAGATTGTTAATGCAAATGTAGAAACCGTTGTTAATCCCCTATGTAATACTGGAAACAGTTCGAAGAAACATTATGGCCTGAAGCAGACCTCGTGTGCAGTTACTCGCAGTCAGCCGTTATCCACCTTTTATCCTGAAACGTATGTTGCGTACTGTGGTCGTGGTGTTCTTTGCGAGCGTACTTAGTCGAGTTCGTAAGTATGGACCATAAAATCGTTGAAGCATTGTTCCAGTCCAGTGGAACTATCTGTGGGAAACTTGGAAAGAGACGTAACGGTAGATAAGTGGTGAATAAGAGGCATGACTGGGCTCAAAGCCTGTGCTACTTGCCAACGAACATACTCGGCTTTTAGTAGGTTGACTAGTGCCACGCGTTGCGTACTGCATGGAGGACAATTTCCGGGATCTCGTACATTAATTCTCGACACCGCGTCCGCGTTTTCATGTTGTTTCCCAGGCCAAAGGTGACATTCGCACTCATACTGCTGCAGTTGTACTTGCCATCAACCTGACCCTCAGGGTCCTAAACGTTTTGCAACCATCTGAGTGTAGGTGATCAGTCCGCACTACGAATTTTCTACCTAACAGGTAGGGACGATTTCATTTTATGAAAAACATCAACGCTAACATTGCTTGCCTTGTCTTACAGTAATTTCGTTCTTGACGTCACACTTCTACGACAGTAGGAAACCAATCTCTCGATTGCGGACCGCCTTTATTGTGATCAAACCGCTCTCATGGCCTGATATCTTGCATCCGCGTCCAAGATAACCTTCCCAGCTTGTGGTGACATTTCGGGGATGATTGACCCAGGGGCAGTAAAGACAGACTCGCGCAACCTATCGAAGCGTGCTTGAAATTCGACAGTACATCCAAAACTGAGACCATTCTGTAACAGCGGGTTTAAAAGAACTGAGACTTCCGAGAACAATTTGATGGGGCGACGGTGGAGTGACGTCAGCCCCAAAAAACTGCTTAACCCCTCGACATTGGTGGGGATTGACCACGCCTTTAACTGATCTGTCTTGCGAGGATCTGTCCTGATGTCTGCTCTAGAGATGATGTGAACAAGAAAGGTAACTTATGCTTGTAGTAAGTGACGTACTACTGGTTGGAGTTTCAGGCCCACATGGTTTAGGCACGTTAGCACTTCAACTAGATTGCTTAGCTGTTCCTCCTTCGTTCTCCCATTTACGATGACATCGCCCAGATAGACGAAACACTTGTAGGGAAGTAAATCGTGAGGCACTCTGCATAGGGCGTTGCAACGTTGCAGAAGCCTTTGACAGGCCGAAAGGTAATGTTTGAAACTCATGATAGTCTGAAGGGACTACAAACGCGGTCTAGGCTCGGCCACTCTCTTCGACCTTCACTTGTGAACTGCCAGATAGTACACTTAACGTGCTGAAATAAGCTGACCCCCGAGCGCGTCGGAATTGTCATAAACACTGGGTAGTGCATATGCAGCCTTTTGCGTGACTTCCTTTAGCCGCCTATAAGCAACAGAAAGCCTAAAACCACTCTCTTGCTTTTTAACCAAGCTGCCTGGGCTGCCCATGGAGAAGTAGGAGCTGCACAACCACAGGATTCATCAGCCGAACTAGGAGCTTTTGCAACTCGCCTTGCCAGTGCACTGGAATCCGCCTTGGGGCGTCTTAAGCTGGGTCGAAGTTCCAGTGTCGATGAGGGGTTTCACGACGCTGGTGCAGCCCAGGTCTCCAGTCTGCCAGGCGACTGCATGGGAGTGAGCCAGCAGCAGCTTTTCGAGGTTTCCCAAGGTTCGCTCGTACGTTGGCAGTTCGTTTGAACTGATAAACCTGTCTGTCCGGTGTCACTTCTCAGCGGGGCTCCCACAAATCGTAAAAGTTTTAAGGCTGATGGCTTGGCTTGGTCTGAGCCATACAACGCAAGTGTCCGTCATCAACTGACATTTGTCTAAAGCTAAGTGACGCCTCAGTCGCCTCAACACATCTATCCCAATAAGTACGGCAAATGAAACCGTATCAGCGACAATAAATTCGTGACAGCAACTTCTCATTAGCAACGTACAACTGATCCATGCTAGATTCACGAACTGCTAAGTGCTCCCCATTAGCAGCGGCCAGGTGATAGCGGCATGGCGTCCACACACAATTTATCAGCGACTTGTTTACGCTAGGTTTGACTAGGCTCCTGCTTGCACCTGTGGTAGTTAGACCTACCAGTGGGACTTCTGCTGTCCTTAGCTCTATCGTTATTGAGAATGCAGTCGTTGTGCATGCGACAGCGGGAATGCACTCGCACTCACCTTGAAGCTTTCGGCTGCCAGTGCTTGGCGGGAACTTGACTCTTTTTGGTGGAAGAGGGCGGAGCTTTCGGCAAGTTGATTAAACAGAAGGTCGTACGTATTACCATCGACTGAGAACACGCTTCTAATTCGTTCATTCTGGTGGCTTGATGTTAAGTTGTCTGTATCTTTTCAGCGCACAAAAGTGGCTGGCTAGCCGAACAACCTCCTCGTGGTGCCAGCTGGGTGGTTCGGGTTTAACCCGTTCCAGCAAATGGTTCGGCGGCAGTGTTCCAGGACATGGTGGGTTTTCGCCTGGCAAGCGTTCTCCCTATAAAAAGCCACAAATGTCTGCTTAACAACACTGTGACGTGGCGGTCGTTACTCGCCACAAAATAAAGTCACTGCCCCGTGGGTATCCGAATAATCCTTTCAGACGCACGGACATCCATCTTCTACTCGAGCATTGCCGACGATATGAGGATCAAAATTAGAGCAGCATAGTTACAACCAGGAACCTCATAGTTACACACCCACACACAGACAATTACATAATTGCATACTCCCCTACATAAACATACACTGGCATGGCAAACATAACGGATTCTTGCACATCCTTGACCACGCATTGTTATGTCATAATGATCATGCCTGTAAAGGCGTGCCTCGCCTTGTCGAGAATAAAAACTTTATTTATTTATTTACTGCCTGGAGACAACAAGGCGCCGCAAACGTAACTCATTTTGTACCGATGGAGTTTGGATGCTTTCGAGCAACTGCTCCAGACACGTTTCTCCTGCTTTCGTGGGTTTCCTCTGTATAGGCAGGTAGTGCCATTCTCCGCAGTTCGCGAGCGTATGCTTCTACGGTTACCCCTAGCCTTCGGTGCCGGGAATGAAAAGCTCTGCGCAGTGCATCAGGCACGCCGGGCCGATCTAAGAGGCGGCGAAGCGTGGCGAAAGATTCCATGGTGATCTCTCCATCCAAAACCCTGGTATCCACAACTTTATCAATTGACTCGCCTACCAGTAGTTTCATAATAACGGTACCGTGTTGTTCGGCCGAAAAGTGTTTGCTGTAGGTTTGTACTAGGTTTTCCCATCGCAGAGAAGGCGTGCTTAGAAAAATTTGTTCGTGGGAGGCAGCGGGGTATGGAGGGGACTGGTCTCAGGTATACTGTCATCTGCATGGCGTTCGACAAAGATTTTAAGGAAAAGCAATGCTTACACCCGGATCAAAGGTCCGAGGTGGAATTTCTTCGTCGGGTGGATTATTTCGCTTTGCCATTATTCCTTTATCCTGGAAGGGTAGCAGGATATAGCATAAGGAAAAGGGAGAATTTCAAGGATTTATTGGGAACGTGCATTACGCAACACTTAAGCTCTATACGGATGAATCAATGTAACATATGTAGGGGTGATAGACAATTTACAGTCAACTGCTCTCTTCATGTTCTTGTCAAATTTTTAGTAATTGCGCAGGAATGACGTGCTGAAAGGCACACTGAAAAAGGTGTCGTCAAAGCAACGATTCAAATTCGAGCACGCGCCAAATTAGTTTCGCTTGTTCGGTAAACACCCCCGTTAGGGTTTTGAAGTGCATTAAAACAAACATGTCGAGAAAATCGAACTCAATAGCCAAAGTCCATAATGTGTGTTGAGCACATTCTTTCAGCCAAGCAACAGGTCTGTAAATCTATAAAGTTTCGTGATAGAACTGGCTACTGGGTAGCCCTAAAAAACACTTTAGCTCATGTCCTCTACCATACACAATTTAAAATGAATATACAGACTAAACTTTTATGGCGTTTACAACGTATACCTTCATAATGCTTAGGTTTTATATCAGGAATATTTCAGTTGGCTCGTTTATTCTTTACTTTCTAATATTTACATGGCTGTGAGGTTTTACGAACTAGATACATAAGCAGTTAGGGTATGTGCAATTGATCGGCAGGTCAAATTGACATTTCAACTGTCAATGAATTTCAGGCTGACACATTTCTATAAAAGGTACACGTTCATTGTATGGTAACATATGTGACGAATTAAACTATTAATGTCCCTAGTCAAGAGGTTTTTACTTTACTATTCATCTTTAAAAATATTTATACAAAACTGTAGGACTAGAAATGTTGAGGCTTATTTAAATATTTTTTACATGAAACTTAACAACCGTTACTATTTTCAGGTAACTAAATCCGGTGCCAGGTTCCTAGGACAAAATAGTTGGACCAAATCTGATGTAATTGGCTATGTGCAGCGTGAGTTACTTAGAAAACCGTAGTTAGGTTTCTTTAAAGAATGACAAACTTTGAAACTAAGCAAAACATTGTATGGTTATCTACCAGATACTCGCAGTTGTCCACATCGTTAGGCAAAAGCTTTTATCATCCGTTGTAATTGACCTGCTCTGAGCTGACCTCATATCCTCCACACTATTCTACCCGCAACGACGCTTGACATGATCCGGATCCGCAACGATGTAGACGTTGTATGGCGCGCAAATCTTCTTAAATGGTGAATAGCGGGATAAAGATCTTTGGAAACTAATGTTAATGCATAACAATGTATGCTAATAGGTGGTTCTTTAGACGACAAGGTGTATGAATTAGGTTTGGGCAAGTTGTATGTAGTTGTAATTTGTGGGGACTAGGCATTAATTACATTAAGTAAAGAGAAATAATTTTATGCTTTCACCCAAATGTCAGTTTAAGCCAAACTTATTACTCGTCGGTCCTGCCCTGCTTATCAACATGTAGCGCTAGCGATCAGTCGCTGTCCACCCATCTTCGACCTGCCTTAGGCAACAGCCGATACAAGACGAGTAAATGGACGTGACATACTTTTATTTTCGATCCTTACAGTCCTGTTGAATAAAAGGCACTACAAGGTAGTTCTAGCTAATTGGTGAATTATGGCCTGCACCGAATACACCGCGAGAGCTCTTCGAGGCGGAAAGCCGGTATCGCCCGAAGTACCGCCCGTCTGGTTGACTCAAGCTCACCTAGTCACCATTACAACAAGCAAGTTTCCAACTGACTTTGAAACATTTTACATATTGTACCCAAAGAGACGGATAGACAAGTGAAACTCCAGGCCGCTGCACATCCCCTGCTTGTATGGGACCATGCGTGACCCTTCGATGTACGCCAGAAC
>CALYDF020009723.1:0-10579 GCA_944474145.2 Dicrocoelium dendriticum
GCACAACATTGCCTGCAAGAATGTGGCAGCAGGCTTAGACGCCAACCTAGTGGAGCTGATGTTGCAAGCCCCTACATCAGTTGGTAACTCAACACACACGGTCCGTGGAGGGGCAATTTCCGTCAAATCTTGCTCTTATTTTGGCCTAGTCAATCTAATTCGTAACGTCGTTTACGTTCAGGCACTTAAAGCCAGTGTCCACGCTTGCAGCTCATTCGACTGCGCTGTTTGTAGAGTCCAGAAGAAACGCGCAGCTAGTTGTCCGAATATCAAGCTGGCCGATCTTGATGAAATAAGCTCTAACGCCACCCTGTCGCGCTGCACCAATTTGGCGTCAGGCGACAGCAAACACTTGCTTCCGTGGTGTCCCTTCCCCGCAATCGGCTTTCAGTTGCGAAAAAAGAAAAAGCCAGACCACGCTGGTTTGAGTTCAATGCGTGTCAACGGTTGCACAGACGGTCAAAACGTGGGCTGAATTACACTGCGACAAAAGCAGACAGTGCCTTACGGTTTTGTCAAATAGCGCGGAAGGCATGTAATGCATGTAAACTCAACCTCTCTATGGAATGGAATTAGTAACTACGGATTCGACCAAACTGAAGCGGCTTTCCGACTATGTCAGCAATTTTGGGTATGTTACCTCAAAGATACCGGTGTTGCACGTACCCAGTGAGGTTGTCGCTTTAAACTGATTACGATAACTCCCAACGTCTCGGAGAACAGTATGCAGGGAGGGTTCCCCTACGGTCAACTTGAGCAGTCATCGAGTTCGAGGTGAAAGTTATGGCTAACCCCTTATTGATTGAGAGCTCTGTATCAGAGGCTAAAATGCTTCAACTGCTGCTAGCAGTACATCCTAGCAGAGCCTCTAGTAGCAGTGACATTCATCTGAAGTTGCTAAATGATCTGGCAACTAAAGTTTGTGAGCCGGTAACGTGCTTCTTCGAAAAGTCTCTGGCTAACTGCGCGTTAACTACTGACTGGAAGGAGCTAGTGTCTGTTCCCTCTTTAAAAGAATGACAGACATCTTCCTGTAATTTGCAGACCCATTAGTTTAACCAGCGTGTGGATGAGTTGCTAGTAGAGCTACTGTGGGATGCTAACTCAAATCATTCCAGGGCGACATTCAGCCCAGTTCAGCATGGTTTGCTCAGAGGATATTCATGTCTGAACAATCTACTGGTTGCTCGAAATAGCTGGGCGTATTTTGTCAACCAGGGTCCGTCAGTGGACGTAAGGCAAGTTGACTTCTCTAAAGCGCTTGACTCCGTACCACATCCTGGTCTTTCCCTCAAGTACTTTTCCTGCGGCGTCTTGAGACAAATGCTTCCATGGCTATCAGCATTGATTGTATGAAGTGCAATGTCCGTTTGAGTAGTCACTAGTCTTTTGTTCCTACAAGGTGTTCTTAGTCGCGTTCCACATGGATCCGTCCTTGGTCGGCTGCTCGTTGCTGTGTAGGTTAACGAAGTACCGGAAATGCTGGCTGTGCCTGCCCTCAGGCCAACGGACGGTTTGTAGTTCCGGTGCATGTTGAGCGACTGGATTCTCCCAGGCCTTGCAACAAGTTCTCAACAGACTTCAGGATGGGTCCGTTCTGTGGCAGAGGCCAACGAAGCACACAAAGTGTTCAGTAATGCGCGTGGCCTCAAATGGTCCGTCAATGCACTACAGGCTTGGCGGGAACGCATTACCTAAGGTGTCCCAACAAAGCGACAGGTGTTACGTTAGCTCCGCACTAGGAATCCAGCGACCACTGGAAACGAGCGGCTAGCAAGGGCTTTCGAAAGTTCTGGGTAATCCCTAGATAATTTGGGATGTTAACGGAAAACATACTTTTAAACTGTTCACGGCCATTGTTAGTCCGCACTTGGAATACTGCGTCCAGGCCTGTTCTCCTTGGCTTACTCGTGACAGCATCGCGGTAGAGCGGGACGGGTGGAGTGCTACCAAAATGGTCCGAAGGCTTCAGCCCCTGTCCTACATTGACAAACTGCTCAAGCTAAGAAGGTTCTCACCAACCAATCGCCGACGTTGCGATTTATTTCCCAGTTCTAGTACACTGACATGGCGAATCCGCCTAGGCCTATCCAGGCTTTTTCATCCTGCACAGTTACCTACTCTTTGTGTGCATCTGTAGCAATTACAGAAATTCCGATCTGCTCGGATTCGGGCTGACATTCGCTCGTCGAGTAGGGTGATAGATTCCTGGTATGCGCTTCCCGAGGACGTGGTGTTTTCCCCTACAGTGACAGAATTTGAAAGCTGTCTTTGGGCCATCAACTTGCAGCTCCGGATCTTCCCTTTCTCGCTTTACTCCTTCTTTCGAGTACGCTTTAGTTCCTTTCTTAATTATTCATGTTAACTTCCTCTTTAAATTTTGTACCTCACCCACATTACGCCTAGACTACATTGTTACTCATCCTTTTTTATTGCACGTGGCCGGCACAGCGGAGTCTATTAGCGCAGGTCGCGTGTGTCTTGTTGTGTTGACCACGTCGTGTTTTGTAGGTCCTAATTTGTCTCACATAGCCGACGATTGGTACACCGAACGAACTTGGAACAACGACGTATCCAGGATGGAACGACCATGGGAATCGCTTTTTGCTCCTACCCCATATGAAATTGTGGCTGACTTTGTTCCTCCTTAGTTCCTCTCCTGTTAATGCTACTTGTGCGTGCATGAAGGTCCCTAAATCGTTAGCGACATACACGAGACAACCATATCTACCATATTGCTCACATCCACTGTAGTAAGCCTTGTAGCCATGGGTCAAGTGATTATTGCGTGCAGTCCTTTCGAAGGAAGAGACACCCTACTCTTCAATTCCGGGGCATAATTCGCTGGACGTATTGGCGCTTCGATCAGCACCGCCTACAACGGACTGCAAGCGTTATGGACTGGAGTACACCACAGAAGTTGGATCCTGATAACGCTTGGAAGCACCTTTGCTTTAAAGTGCTCCCTGTTTTCGACAACGTTGTACCAATCGTTGCTGACCGATTTTCTCTAAATGCCCTCCTTGGATTGATGGAGAGCTGAAAATCTTGCTGCATGGAAGACGCAGACTGGGGAGCAGGTTCCAGTTCTCAAGGTTGGTGTCTAACTATAATGCTTAACAAGTGCTCAGAAATTTGTGTACATTGAAAAAACGCGGAATTGGGGAACAATATGAGTGTGGCTTTGCTGAGCAATCTTGTAGTGACCCAACAAAGCTATTCTCGTACCTGAAAATAAATAGGAAGGCGGGTTGTGAAGTACCTACCTTGTATTCGCGAGAGGAGTAAGGTATACTTCATGACGTTGAAACGAAAACCTGTATTTATGCTTCGCATTATTCAGCAGTTTACTCGGCTAAGGCTCCCGGTATTCATTTACTAGTTGTACACGCATCCCACCCCTTGGAGCACAGAGAAATTACCACGAACCTGATGTTGTGAATTCTTCTAGAGTTGGACCCGAACTCTTTGCCAGGCTCTAGTGAATTTCCTTCCCTGTTCCTGAAGGCAGTGGCTGAGTATTTCGTCCTGCCAATCTACCGATGGTTTAGGCACGCCCTGGAGCCAAGCCGCCCTCGGCTTGATTGCAAAGTAAATAATTAAATTAATAAATAAATGGTTTATCCGCGAACTTATTGGGGCACAGCAAATCAGGCACGATCAATAATTTACAACCAGTTTTGTTTCGCAACATGCACGTTGCTATGTATGTAATCGGCAGTGTCCGAAATTTGTAAAGGCTGCGGAGATCGCGGAAGTAACCATGAGAAATAAAGTCATCAATGGATGACGATACTTCGGCTTCAAGTGCACACAGTGCAAACCCTCAAGACAATACAAGTATATGGAAAACTGGAAATGTAGATAGTGAGTACCTTAATCTTGTACTTGTCACTAAATGATTGATGGTTGACTCAAGTTAACTTGCCGGTATGTAGTCGTGGGCAGTGACTTTATTCAGTGACGAGTCACATCCGTCACGTCGCAATGTGGTTAACCGGACATGCGTGACTTTTATAGGGAGAGCGCTTGCCAGTAGGTATTGTAAAGCCAATCCAAAAAGGAGGAAACCGAGGGGACCCTGCGAATTACAGACCGATCTGCCTGACGTCCACCCTTTGTAAGACTATGGAAAAAATTTTAAAACAGCCTTTCAGGTTCATCTCGAGGCTCCCGACATCCTTACTCTTACTCAACACGTCTTCCCGGAATACGCTGTTGTATCACCAACCTACTTGTTGCCCGCAGGAAGTGAGCAAAGTAAGTGAATTCCGGTAATCGCCTGGATGTTATTTTCTTTGATTGCAACAAAGCATTTCCTAGTGTTCCACCTGATTGGCTGATTATCAGGCCCCGGAAGAGTGGCATATTGTGTACACCACACGACAGAAATACGAGTTGGTAAAATGAATGGCTTGAAACTTACACATCAGTTGCATAGGAATGATGTGGGATTGAAAGGGCTTGAGCACTGGTGTCAAAGAGAAATGTAGCGCCGAAGCGCTGTAAGATCACTAATTTTTCTTTCCAGGGTGTGGGTATGAATGGTTCTGGAGATTGGTCTCCGTTTTCCGTGGGCGTGGAATTTCCATAGAGCGTTTGCTGAACTCGTGCTCGCAAATATAGTTTATTCAGATCGTTCTTCGGGTGAAGCAGTGGGCAGTGACCATTTCGGTGGCGAATAACCCCAGCCACCTCGCAGTGTCCTGAAACAGAGATTTGTGAATTTGTATAAGGTAACCGATTGCCAGGCGAAGACCTACCCCTATCTGGAACACTGTCATTGACCACAATGTAACTAACCTTGAGATACTTGTAACGCTTTTGTAGGACCGATTTTTCGAACGGCTAATCGCAGCCATGACACCCTCGATTTTCAGCTGATTCAGCGGAAGGCTGAGTCAGGATTCGTCAGGAACGGTTGGGGACAGGTGTACTGTTCGGAGATAAGCTGTGTAAATTGCCGTGCTGCGTTATTCAGGTGCGTATGGAACTCAAATCCTAAGCAGTATCGTTGTCCGAGCAAATAACCCACAGGCAAGGTAGGTGTCGCTGGTAGGTCCAAGGGAGCTAACCATCGCAGCTAAGTAGGACGCTTACATGGAAAGCATGTTTCGAACGGTCGAGGAGCAAGGACAGGCGTCATCCAGCCAGTGAATGGGAGGTGAAGGAGCTGGCACAAGTATTTCCCTTGCTGCTCTCTACGACAGTATGAAATATAAATTAAGATAAAAGTGACTTAAACCATACTGCGTTGATAATAGCTTGTTTTGTACCTCATCCTTTTGCCTTGAGTTTTGACTATTTCATATTGCTTATTCTCAGTGGGTTTATGGCGCGCTCCGGTTCACTCCTGTATCCCTGTGATTTTCAAAGTCCGTAACAAACGGACTCTAAATAAACCGCAACCATGTTCTGAGGTTTGGTAAAGCAGTAATGGTTAGGGCCATTGAGAGATTAGGGCTAACTAAAAGCAAAAATGCACCTAAACTTGCATACACATTTAACCATAGATCTTTATTATAATGTACTTGCAGTCGTTAATTTCATTTACTTAGAAAATTTTAGATCGTATCACCATAGTAAAGTAGTTCCGATATTTTAACTTCATTCGTTTCATTTCCGTGTATAGGGGCCGTTTGATTGCAGTAACATAACATTGTGTTGCTTCGGGACGATCCGTGGTAAAAATGGTACATAGCAACGAGGTTACCTAGTGACGTTGCCAAGGAGGATGAATGTGCAAATACCTGAAAATAGCTGGATGGTGTGTGGGAAATGGGATTGTGTGTTAATTATGATACCATAGAAAGTGTTACCGGGATAGTGTTACCGAGATATTTGTTATAATATTTCGGTGGCCACACTTGTCTTTTCTGCTACCGCTATGATTGTGGATGATAGTGAGCTGTTCAGGTCTTTGGTTATTGGGAAGTATGAAAGTGTTTAAGACATGGAGGAGCAATTAGGACGTTTTCAGATTGAAACGGCGGCTTGTTATTCCCGAGTTACCTCTATCTCTACTGCGGCGTACCAGCGTGGAAGGCGGAAGCAATTGCCGGACGTGGATGGCTACGGTTACATCCTGTAACTTTGCGTACATTGTGAACGTTCAGAATCGCGTGGCAAGCGGTAAGTTAATATTTATGCAACACGGAGAATAACGCATGTAGATACAAATCCTACGAATGCGAGGCGCGATTCTCGTTGGTTTTGAAGGATGGAAAATATGTCGTGCAAAGTTACTTCTTGATCCATATTCATGATTTTCACTTGGGTAACCCCTGACTGTATGCACACAACCGTCGGCTGTATTCGCGGCGGGAGAAGAAGGTTCTGCGTTTGATGGGCCGTTTTCATAGCACGCCTGATTTGAGGCGGTTTATCAATCAGGAGTATGGCAAACGTGTAAACCGTGTGGACCTGAGCAATTTGCGCATTCGTCATCGAAATGCAACCTCATGTGAAGTGTCGGAGGTGGCAAAGATTTTGGAAGGGCACGGTGTTTGCCGATTGGTGTCTGAGGGTAGTCAGATTCGTTATTTATTCTTCTCTCCATCTGAAGCCCGTGGCATTGTTAAACTTTATGGCGAGGTTGTATTGTGCGATACGACGCACCAGCTAAATTATGGTGGATACATTTTGTGACATTGCATGTTCGTTGACGTAACGGCTCTTGGGATTTCCTTCTACTACGCCCTAATACCTGATGTGACGTCCTATAGCTATGGGCAAGCGGTGGAGGCGATGCAGAAGATGGTGCCTTGAAGCATACGTTGCCGCACTATGGTGATGGACAAATGTGCTGCTCCGTTGCAGGCGTTTCGACGTTATGAACCCAACGTGAAGGTGGTGTTTTGCCGGTATCTTGTGAAAGTGGCCATGGCTAGACGTTGCTGTCGCCTAAGTGGGATATCAGATGCTCGGAGAATGCATTTACGCGCTTGGCTTCATAACCTGATACATACTTCTGATTCGTCGGTGTTTGAAAGATTATTGAACGCGGTGAGGCGTGCCAATCCTGAATACTACCGGTATTTGTGCGCGACGTGGATTACACACGCAGACTCCTGGGCGGCTTACAGACTAAGGGATGCTGTAGTTTTGGATGCCACACGAAAAACAGGGTGGAGAAAGAGAACAAACATCTTAAGGTGTAGTTGTCGGAGAGGTCATTGTTACTCGCTCTGTTCACCTGCGAGGTTGATAGGGTTAACATTATCGTGCACGAAAGAAACAGCATAATATGTAGGCGGTGCATGAGCGTACTTTCTGTTTCATCGGACGTGTTCTCAGTGGCATGTGTTATTGCACAGCTGAGCGATTTCGCAGGCTATGTCTTCATAGCCCATTTCCGTGCATCAACCGTTCTGGGTTGTAGGTCTGATGGGCCTTATTAGTTAGTTGCTTGTCCTCTTTCGAAAGTGCGGCGGGTATACATGGCACACGGCAGTGAATGTGATTGCGAGTTCAGTCGGCATTGGCGGCTCCCATGTGCTCACATTTGTTATGTGGCGGCGCTTCACGGACATTCTGCGGAGGACAAACTACATGGATGTCGGTGGTTCGCACCCCGGCAACCTCCCGTAGGCTCCTCATACTGTGTTGCGTTGGTTGTTGGTGTGCAGATTGTAGATCGTCAGGTAGGGGATAGCGATGCAGTTGTAATCCGCACCATAAAACTTCGCAAGACGAAGGATGTTTTGGCTGACATCAGCACGCAGTTGTGCAGCTGCTGATCAGAGACCTTCTCCGCGGCGTTGACCTTCCTAATAATGGTTGCGTTGCTGGTGTCCAAGGAGGCGGCTTTTCAGTTATATGGTCGAACGCCGAAGTGCCTTGTTCCCCTTCGGTTGGATAAGGAAGCAAACGTACGGGTGTTACGCGGATTGCCTACGCAGGGAACGTGGAATGGTGGCACGGCGTTCACGGTAGCCAGGACGTCCGATGGTGGTGTGCCGACCCCGGTGCAAGTAACACAAATGAAAGTCGTCTGCCCTGTAAATTCCACGGCAACACCGGTTCCATCCACATCGGCAACGGGGTCCAGAAATCGTAAATCGCCCCTTAAGTGCCGAGGGATGGAGGTGAGCCCCAGTAGGAGTTCGCTAGGGGGAAAGGACTTCCGTAAGCTTCACACCCGGACATCTTCCGCCTACAGGGATTTCGTGAAAGGTAAACAGCATACTCAGGGAGTGGTTTCAGAGGACCTCTGCGGAGTATGTCCACAGGAGGATCATGTGGAAGTTTGCGGGGACGCGGCGCAGTGGGTTATGTGCAATGCTTTCTCCCAATGGTACCATGGATCATGTGTGCTATGCCGGTGACGAGGAATTCATTTGCTTCGCCTGCTCCTCGTAGTGTCTGTGCAACGTACATGAAGGTCAAAGCATGGCGCGCGCTGCAGTTATGTCTAATTTGCTTGCCCTTCAATTGTGTCCATTTTGGTTTTAGCAGACAAGATTGAAGTTTCCCTTTGATATGAATACGTGCGAATGACAAGTGAACCAGGTGCCGAGTAAGCCGCAGCACCGCCGAATGATTATGCTACGGTAAGTTTCCAATATCCCGTAATGAACCTTGATTTAGCCCCTTTCATTCCGCTGTCAATTCCACAGGGAAACTCCCTGCCAGTGAAGGTGTTCTAATGTACGTCCGATGTCATTTGTTGATTGCATGATACGTATCCTTAGGTAACCTTGCTTCTCCGCCTTTAATGTTCTTTTAGAAGTACGTCGTCATTACTGCATAATTTCCGTGATACTGCACCAAGCCAGTGACACTCCCCTCAGGTGAGACTTCCTCTATGTCATGTCTCCTTGCCATAGTCGGAAGTTTTCATTTGTTATAGGAAACATTGCTTCCCTTTCACAGGGTCTGTTATGTGCGGCACACATAGCCTTCGGAAGTAACACCGCCGCTCAACCGCGTCGGACGTATGGCCTCCACCGTCTCATGCACGCTGCATACCTGGTCGCAGGTGCGGTTCCGTTTCGTTGATGTCCTCGGTTGCAGACACGCTTTGATGTGCGCGGAGCCTCGCGTTGCAACGTACCACCGCCACTGAGCCACCTCCGACGCATCCACTCTACCATGCAAAGCTTCATGCCTACCAATTCACAGGAAATGATTGCTTTCCGTGATCCATTCTCTTTACCAGCTAAAGTGAAAAGCGTCGCCCACTGTCTTGCGCCTTAGCACCGCCACTGAGCCACCTCCGACGCATCGCCTCCGCCATGTGAACCTTCATTCATACGTCCTCACAGGTAACGGTTGTTATCCATGATGAATGTTGTTTAACAGGGAAAGTGATATGCGCCGCCCATTGCCTTGCGACTTAGCACCGCCACTGAGCCACCTCCGACGCATCGCCTCCGCCATGTGAACCCTCATTCATACGTAGTCACAGGTAACGGTTGTTATCTATGCTGAATGTTGTTTGACAGGGAAGGTGATATCCGCCGCCCACTGCCTTGCGACTTTGCACCGCCACTGAGCCACCTCCGACGCATCGCCTTCGCCATGTGAACCCTCATTCATACGTGGTCACACATAACGGTTGTTATCCATGATGAATGTTGTTTAACACAGAAAGTGATATCCGCCGCCCGCGATGAAGCCCGCGAGGCAAGTGTCATCGTAGAGAACAATTTTCATCCTTGGAAACTGTGCCTCCATGCGGCCAATAAAGCGAGACATGAGTTATTTCGTCTTAGGAAGAGGATGAGCAACACTGAGGCGGATGCGTTCTTCCCGTCATATGAAGCAGCGGTTACGCCACATCTGGAGTGTTGTCTTCAGGCCTCGTCGCCATACCTCCGGAGTGACATCATGTGTATAGAAAAGATTCAGAAACTTGCGACCACGATGATCGAACGTCAACGAAGGAAGTCGTACGAATATTGTCTAAGGATGAAGACATCGGGAATGGTAAATGTAAAACTGCAATCGCTTTCAGTACCGTTCTCACCTATGGCGGCGGCTCCACATCACGGTCACATGTAGGGTTAAAAAGCACAAGTCTGGCTCACTGCCGCGAATTAATTACATCTGTCTGCGTTTAGCGGTACGTTTCAGGAAGCTCACCCCGACACTTTCCTTATACCACATAGGTAAGTCAATGCTATGCAACCCCTTAAGGCGGATTTCATACCTCATCCAGTTTATATAGCTCCCGCGTATCCCCTAGTATCCGTGATGTCACCCTCCTCTTATTAAGCATGGCATGGTATCCATATGCCTGTATTAACGATCTACGAGACTGTCTGAGCATAGTCATCACGTATGCACTGTTGCCAGTCGTCAATATCGATCTGCCATTACACTTAATGCGTCCTTCGATTGCAAGTACCTGTTGAGGCAGTTCCACAGTCATGTACGCCCCTGTGTTTCAAGGATCCACAAACCAGTTCTCAGTGTTCTCCATCCGTGGGTAACGAGCAATGAAGCAGCTCACCTGCGAGGTCTGGAATATTTGTGAATGGTTTAAACATCACATGTGTGCAGTGTCAACTACCCTTCGTGCCACAGTGGATACATCGAAGTCAACAAACCTCCTTGCAATACTCACAGTCTGTGT
>CALYDF020009724.1:0-10579 GCA_944474145.2 Dicrocoelium dendriticum
AAAAGCACCCACTACGACATACTGGCAGAAATTGTGGGAGATGCCATCTGGTGGTTTCCGGACAACTGTTCCATTGAAAATGCTCTGTTGGATTTTACTGGCAAATGCAGTGGTCTGATTAAATCTGCATCGGTCAACAAGCTCCTTTGTTCTGCAATGTCGCAATCATTTATTCGAAGTAGAACCCGAAAACACATGACAGTAAGAGACGCCGCGTGGCATGTTTATAGTGCGAACCCTAGCCTTGACACCTGGAGTACCTATGTTGCGCATCGTAATTACTATACCACACTTGTGCGCAACGAAACATTCGTACAGCAACAGTCTAGCGGAAAAGTTTTGTGCTGGCAACAACTTTTGTAAAAGCATGTGAACAGCCTCCGGAATGTGAAATGTGGTGTTCCCCCACTATTATCAGCGGATGCATGTGCTCAAACCGCCGAGGATGCCACCAACGTCTTACGGCTAAAATATCCTCCAATTTTTCGACGTGCTACCAACATTTCAACACGCCTGTCCTACTTTCCCAGATGACAGTATTTTCAAACAGCACCATTAGTTCTGTGACTATTTTGAGGAAACTGCAGTCTTTGCGCACCCATAGTTCCCCCGGAGTTGACAACATTCCCCCGAAAGCACTGCAGGTGGCAGCTAAGAGGATCACTGAATATTTAACGAGATTTTTCCAAAGAAGTCTGAAAGAACAGTAGGTCCCTAACATGTGGAAGCAAGGCATTATTACCCCGATTTTCAAAAGTGGTAGCCGTTCAGAGCCAGCCAACTACGGCCCAGAGATTCACCACCCGCTGCTCTCAATTGTGGTGGAGTAAAGCATGGCTGAGGCTGTAATGGGCTACCTTGAAAGGTCTAAAATTTCAGCATAGGAACGACACGGATTCCGACAGCATCGGTCATGTACTGCCAACCTGCTGATTGCGCGTGGCAGTTAGACCGAAATAGCCGACAACGGGACCAGCACACATACCTCGAATTTTCTAAAGCCTTCGACTGCATAGATCACCGCATCCTTCTCCAAATGCTGCAAGGATACGGATTTGGAATCCCTATCCTCGAATGGATCGGAAACTTCGCCTTTCAGCGGCACCTTAAGGTTGGAGTTCGAGGTTAATTTTCTGATCCAATTTGGTATGGACTGCTGTATTCCACAATGGTCGGTGTTGGGGTCGCGGTTATTCTGGTTTTCATTAACGACCCTGACTGTCATCAAGTCAATCATCCTGCTTTTTTCCGATGATATCATCATATAGGGAGCAATTGTCTGTCAAGAAGATCAGGCTATGTTGCAACGAGATTTAGACTGCGCTTTTTAATGGTCAAAGATAAATCTATTACCGTTTAACACGGACAAGTGCGAAACCGTGCATGTCCGCCACAAGCCCATGTAGACATATAAGCTTGGATAGGACATTCTGAAAACCGCCTCACAAGAGCAAGAACTTGGGGTCATGATCCAAGATGACCTCGGCTGTTTGGCGCAATCCTTGAAGGCGTCCACAACCGCAAACAAACGTGTTCGTCTGTTACTGAGTGGGTTCAGGAGGTTCGATCCCTCATTTTTTCCCAAATGCTCAATGCGCATGTGGGGCTCATGTAGAGTACGCCATCCAGCCTTCGTAACCCTGGTTAAAACGCGACCTGGTTGCATTGAAAACCGCAGAGCGAAAGGCAACAAAAAATGTGAAGTGGTTGTCCCACCTGTATTAACATAGGCGAATGAAAACCTTGGGTGTGTACGGCGAAAAACTTCGCCGTCAACGGGGTGCCCTCAACCTGGCGTTCCAGGTCTTGAAAAGCCCGGTCACGCCTGCTGCCACCTCCTGAAGGTTAGCTGCCACACACAATTGTGGTGTCATAAATTGAAACTTGCCACCCAATAAACTCGACTTGAGTGCCGCCGGAATTACTTTCCTTCGAGTTTGTCAACTATGGAACGCTCTTTCGAGTTTTTCATTTCCGCGCCCACACTACCCATTTGCTAAAAGCGACTCTAAGATGCTTTATACCATTTACATTGTTTGACCTGATTGGTATTCATTGAGTCACGACAAGACGCAAACAAATCTTGTGCTCACCAACCCCACGAAATCGCTGTAAACGGATATAAGTATCTGTTAACGTAGACAATCTGGTGAATCCACGAGTCGGTTTATCTCTTTTTTGCAACTGGATTGAACTAAACTAATTCCCACCAACCATCCCAAGGGACTAGTTAAGCCTTGGCTTTTTTATCGGTATTATACCACTATTCCATTGTACTTGTGGTTCGTGTTCGAAACTTGTTGAACGTAAGGTTCCTGCACTTTGGTGCTTCGGCTGCTATGTTCTGTACCATATTTCGTGCTTTGGCTTATCCGTTGACGTGTTCGAAAATCGCTCAACATCCGACGCCGGTTTTTTCAAGTTATGTCTGATAAATGTTGCGATGCAATGCATCAGCATTCACAGCGACTGCCAACGACTACAGGAAAACTACTCTCATATGTAGAAACACACCGTTTACCACATAGGGTCAAACGCCCTCGTGAAAATACCTCTGTCACCTCGGCTTCCCTTGTCACTCCGCGATCTGCACCAGCACCGACGTCTTCGAATCCGGCCGGACCTCAGGTGCAATGTTCTCCACAGATTGAAGACTCAGACTCGGGATCTCCGAAATGCTACTTCACTGATCGGTCCGTGAATTTCTCAGAGCCTGTCTGTGAATCTTAGAATACCGAAGATGCATGGACCACTCAAAAGCGCAAGGAGGCAAGTAATCGAGTTCAGGCGTCTACTGTTGTTACAAAAACAACCCAGTCAGTTAAGCGATTCTAGTCCTGCTCCCACATGTTTATCACCGATTTGTCTAAGGATTCATAGTCTTATGGCTTTTCATGTACCAGAGTTAAAAGATGGAAACCCGCAGATAAGTTAGGATATGATGTTGAATTCCTCTAGGAGCTCATCGGTGGAATGTTTTATGTGGCTGAAGACAGTGTGACGCTTGAACAAGTAATATGACGTGGCCAGTAAACTAACCAGTCATGTCGACCTCTTAGTATCATCTTTTCAAATCACAAAATGCCGCAGTTCCTACTGTCTCGTCTGTCAAGACTAAAAGCCATAAATTCTCACATCCGCCGAGCCTTGGAAACCGAAGACAGGTATCACTTGAAGACTGTGGTCACAGAGCTCAAACGCCGACCAGAAGAAAATGAGACTGATTTACAAATTGTGAATTTTCGGGTGATCAGGAAGGGTGTACGAAACCGTATTAACCGTTTGCTCAACCTTTTGCCACGTCCCGCAGTACCTCCCAGGAATTCCGTGTGGTATTCGCCAACGTGTGCAGCCTAATGAACAAACGTGAGGAACTGCGCCGCTTCGCTGTCTCAGAGCGGCCAGATGTTTTAGAACTTGCAAGGACTTGGTTGAACTCCGAAGTCATGCCCCGAGAAGTCGCTTAGTCAGAATACCCTTGTTTCCAGTGCGACTAAAAATCAAAGGCTCACTGTATGGTTCTGTTGTTCATCAAATCATCACTATCTGGCAAACTTATCAGCACCTATCGGAACGAGGTTAACTTATACGAACAAATGTGGTGCACAAGTTGCCTCAGACACGCAGAACTAATATTGTGTGTTATCTACCGTAGTCCATTAAACCGTCGTTGCGATCGGCTACCACATATACAGAAGCACATGAGCCGCCGTCAAATCTTATTGATGGAGGATCTAAATTTACCTAACATATTCTGGCCAGTCGTTCGACTTCTTCCTGGTCATGGCGATATTGAAGCTCAATACGCTAAAATGACTATTGAACTCGGGGCAACGCAACATTAGATCCAACCGACACGCATAACTCCGCACTTGGTATCTTGTTTGGTTCTGATGTTTACGAGCTGCAACTAGAAGCTGCAAGAGGTCAGAGTCCTCGAACCTGTGGTGAGCAGTGCTCACTGCATCATTGTGGCAAGCATAGAACTTCCGTTACCATATTGCGACCAACGGAAGACGGAGTTCAATGGGCTCGTCCAAGCCGCAAGTCAGGCTGATTGGACACTACCACAGATTGCGTCGCTTGAGGTCTGCTGGTCATTAATGAAGAGTAATCTTGACTCGTTGTGTACTCGGTTCATTCCTTTGAGGCATTTAAAAGTCGGAGTTGGCAAACCGCACTGGTTCGCTACGGAATATGGCCAGTTAGCGCGACGGCGTCAGAAACCTTGGGATAGATACATCATCTCGGGTTGTGACGCTGAGCACACGGTATACAAGTAACAGTGTAATTTATGTAATATTGCAAACCACAATAAACGCCGGCAGTTCGAAGAAGAGCTAGCAGCATCTGCCATAACCGCCCCAAAGAGAATATTTGCTTACTTGAAATGTTGACTGAAACCTGGGGGTGACCTACCGGTCTCAGATAGCTTGAAAGGACAGACGCTCATTTCAGGCGCGGAGTACGCAAACTCCTTAGTTTTGCACCCTGTTACAGTATTTTCTAGTAAAATGGCGGCTGTTCCAGTACCGGCACTGGTTACGCCTGTCTTGTTCGACAGCATACAATGTGATGCAGTCGAATTGCATCAGTTACTTGTCAAACTCGATGACGTAAAGCCCCGGGATCAGACGGGCTTCACCCAATAATACTTAAATCTTTATCAAATGCCATCTCACGAGCCATGAAAACCTATTTAATAAATCACTCCCTGAAGGACTTGTCCTCAAGGACTGAAAATGTTTGATAGTGTGAGAGCTTCCCAAGGGTGGTGATCCGAATAAAGCAGTCCTACAGACCAATCTGTTAGACTTCGTTATTAGCCAAAGTTTTCAAGAATTTTGGGAAAGTGTCTGTCGACTAATTGACGACAGCGCAACATGGCTTCACGAAAGGGCGATCCTGCAACACCAACTTGACGTACGCATGCAACGATTAAGTTCGAGCTCTCAACGAACGGAAGGAGGTTAAAATGGTGTACATTAACTTAGGTAAGGCGTTTGACAGAGTGAACCACGAGGTACTCCTTCGTAAACTGAGTAACTATAATATCAGTGGCATGCTACTTCAGTGGTTACACGAGTTTCTTGTGGGACGAAAGTTTAGAGTACAGGTCAATGACTGCCTGTTAGACTGGTTTCCATCTACCAGTGGCGTGCTTCAAGCAAATACACTTGGACCAGTATTAATTTTTATTCATATCAACGGTCCTCCGCAGCAGCTCTAGTCACCATGTGCTCTGTTTGCAAATGATTGGAAAATCAAGACGACTGCGCTCGCCTCTAGCATGACTTAGATGGACTGTCAACGTTGTCCACTGAAATATAACTCCCTCTTAACGCAAGCATGTCGGAGTTCATCAGTATCACCAGACCTGCAGCCACTCGACCTTGGACGGCCATTTGCTCCACTTCAACCCATTTGTCATAGAAGTAAGAGTGCTCTCGAGACATAATATGAGATCACTAGAAACTACAGAGGAAGTGTACCGTGCTATACTTTGTATGCTCTGGGCATTACAACGCATTTTCTCCACATGATCCGAAGAAACCGTCCCTGGCCTACTTATCTTGCTCAACAGCCCATATCTTGCATACGGTGCCCTAGCTTACCATTTGATTATCCATTGGGAAACGGGAAGTTTGGAGAAAATACGGCGCATCGCAACTAGAATGATTCCTAGTCTACGAAAGCCTTTGTACGATAAACGTTGGGAAAGGCTAGGACTATACATACTATTCTACTGCCGAGTAAGAATTGAGCTTTGTATGACCCGCCGAATACTACACTTGCATCACTTTCCCATACTGTGGCCCATATTTCATCTTTGGAAACTCTGTAACATCTGAGGACACAGGTTCAAACTCAAGGTCCGCTGCATAAACAATGTATCACATCAGCTTTGTAAAAGACGAAAAATCCTAAACTTTTGGAATATACTACCAGAAGGACTAATAGAGGCAGATTCTGTGAATTGTTTCAAAACATGCATAGACGATTATTTCAGAAAGTCGCTTTTGTGAAACGGTGCGCATACAATGCAAAAAATACACCCTATACCCGGAAATAATGACACCAATGCGAATTCCTAACTGAAGAAGGCTTAACGATTAATTGACCAAACATTGCCGCTGAGAAGTTGCAATTAAATTCTTTTGATATTTCATTATTCTATAGAGCTGTACAGAAACATTTCTACTCGCTCTTAAAAACAATCTCAGTCGCAGTCCCGGTAATCTGGTGCGATGCTTCAACCAGCTATCCAATGGAACTTCCGTCATTCTTTCGAAGTGTAGCACGACTTACAATATTTTTAAACATCAGCCCTTGTAGTTGGAAGATGAAGGAATTCTTGTTAGTGTTTAGCAATAACTTCCTCCAGAGCGAATGTATCGCGGATGTAGCATGACTGTTCTCGGTCATGTTTTTGCGCCTCGTGATCAGGAGAGCTGGGTAGTTCAAGAACACTATGCACAAAGACACTTTGCTTGCTTCCGTTCGTAGAAGGGCGGTCGCGGTTTTCTTCTTTTTGTCCGCCCGTTCCAAGCTAAATCTGGTAGTATGCGTATCTCACCAGCTGAGTTGCAGAGAGGGACTGCTGAGAGCATGACTCTCTTCTCCATAATTGAGTTCAAGGCTACTCTAAGAAATCGGGTTTTGCTTTAGTGCACAAAATGTCGGTGACATGCTACGCGTCGTAGCCCAGTTGGTTCAAGCTGAATACAAATCGCATCGTAAATGGTATGCCACTGATTGCAATCAGTTACCAATTTTCCATTTATTGTGCCAGATCTGGACTCAGGAAAGTTAGTGCACACGATCGTTAGCGCATTGGAGTTCTGTTTAGTGCATATCGGTTTGAGTGTTGTGGCTGGTAATTTGGACTGTTTAGCGGGCAGTAAAGAATGTCGTGAAAACGGAGTTGCATCGCTCGTGATTGATCCAGAACATAGACCTACGGGTGTCCATTTGGGCAAATTTATCGAGGCGTATGTTACCCGGCTCTGGACTGTCGGTGCCTGTGTTGTGATCAACTCGTGAAATATGACATCTAGAAATGAGTTCATAGCAGGCACGCCGGATATGGCTTGCCTACCTAAAGGGTGAGTAATTGTCGGAGTAGGTGGCGCGGTTACCGTTGGGCGGTTAGCAAGATTGACTTTAACCTTCGACTTAGGTACAGAGCTCTGAGGGATTTGAGGTAGAACAAGCTCAATGTTGTCAGATTTCAATGGTAAAGCCCTAAAACCCGCCATCTGCTGGGCTGTTTTAGTCAGCTTTTACCTTTTTTACGAACGATAATACACAATTGACTATTTGGATTGCTCTGCATGGTTGGCAAAACCAGACTACATCAGTCAGGTTGATTTGTCTTTTATATTGCAGGTGACTTAAACCGGCACAGCGGGGAAGGAACGGAGGGCCGCAAAATGCATAAATAATGCTTCTTCTGACTCTTCCTGCGCTCGTCTGCTCACAACACTTGTGGTTAGGTGTAAGCAATTCTATTGAGGGCCGTTGTTGCAAACTAACGTTGCCCTTATCTCGTCTCGTAAGGTAGAGGGCGAGTAACGCTCGCGTTCTTTGTCGCAGCTGCACACTCGAGGTCGTTTACCGTAGGTGCGTTTGTCACGACAAGGACACATGTACATGGAGTTTGGCTGCAGTATTGATCCACACCGGTCCCTGCTGGACAAAGCCGTTGGAATTGACTTGTAGTGGGTGTATGGTAGCGCAAACAGCCGGCAATACACGAATGCAAATGAGATCACAGATTCAGTCGCAGCTTCGTTAGAAAGGATCCTTTTGATGTAATTTTAGGACAACCAGGGAGGGCGGAGAATGCTTGATCATTCACAGCGTTGCAACAGTAAAACTGTTAAAAACTACAGGGTAGCGCATCTGGATAAGAGAACAAAGCCCCCTAAAAAGCGTGCAGCACAAATCACTTTCCGTAAGAAAAATTTCCGTAAAAATATGCCCAAAGAACACAGAGAGTTAATTTAATTCGTATGAGTGCGTGATGGCTACGCTAGATGAAAATGAAGACGTGCATCTCTGTGACAGAGGAGAGCACGTTTGCTATGCGTGCGGTCAGGGCACGCTTGACAGACAAAGGTTCTTACCGTATTACTTCTTAATTTCTTTAAATTCAAAAATCAGTAATTTTGTCCTGCATAACCTTATTATCTACAGCAGATCGGCAATCCTAGATTCAACAATGCACACGACAGCATATTACTTATTCTGCCAGCATAAGAATATCCTCTAATATTCTCCTCCAAGCTTATTGCCCCAAACGCAGGTCCAAAAACGGCAACACATCTTGAATGTAGCACTGTAAAATGGCCGTATTTTAAACGGTGATTTTCTGTAAATGCCTGTGTCCACAATGTGAATCCCGTATAAGTATGTGCCTGTAGTCAAGCATTTTAGTATATGAAATGCAAATGCCCGTCCACTCGAACCTCTTTGAGCATAGGCGATGCGGTTAACGGAACTCGCTGTTAAGCTTGGAGACAATATGTTTGCTTGTTAGCCTAATCAGAACACAGCGCTGACTCCGATCTAACGCAATTCTTACTTGGGTTTAGTGATATAATAAGTGAAACACGAGATAATTACATTTGCTTTTGCAAGTGAACCGAACTTCACACGCTTCGTCTTGTATGTTTCCTCTCAGAAGGAAAGATAACTTGCCTACCACTAAATATACTAATTCCATGATTTCATGTACATAATGACGGCTTTTGTATTTTAAATATTCGCCAACGCATACTGCAGTTACGTTATGTCTGCATACAATATTCGCAATCGAACAACTTGTCTATTGTCAAGCAAACACATTATGTGTTAAAATATTTAGAATGAGAATCCCATCCAATTGAACATGGTCAACTCCGGTTGAAAAACTACCGCACAGACGTATTATACACTCACCGAGTTGCGTCGCGACTGGTGCACGGCTAGTTACTGAAAAAGCCAAAATTTCCATTTGAGAGAATCATCAACATGAGCTTGGCTGAAATCTTTCATCTAAGCCCAAATTGTGCTGACAGGTTTATGCCGTGCGAACTGATTTCACGCTCTCATTTTTCTCTGCTTCATTTATTTCCATCTGAGTAAAAGTTGCCGCATAGGCACAAGCAGCATTCCGCAAACATTCCATTCAGTTTCATCGCGGACAATATCAAACGCAATACATAATCATCAAATGCATTCAGTGGATCTTGCATGTAATTGACTTAATTCCACGGCACTCACATATCGGCTCTGCAAAGTTTTCCTTCAGTTTGGCTGAAGTTAATAAGCATATTTGCATGAAAAGTTGCATGACTCACGTATGGAAAATTTGGCTTACAACGAGTTTTGCACTGCGGAATCATGCGTCTGTCTAATGCATTGACTTACATTCCTCCACTGGCTCTGTAACTGCAACATTTCGAATGATGGATAGTTGCATGTAATTGGATGTGAGAACGCATGTAAGAAAATAGTGAAACCATTTGAGAATATCAAGGAGAGAAGTTTGATCTGATTCTATATTGTTGCCGTTAAACCAGAGAAGGTTAAATTTTCTCTGCACCAAGCTCACCGGTTTGAGCTGATCGACAGTGCTAGATTTAATATTGCACGCGGCAGCAAATTGATTTCATCGCCAGTACATCCATTTGCACTAATATTTCCTTCACAGCTTGACTGTCACGAAGACTCTCGCACAAGCTGCAATTCACATTGAATGTAGCACTGCGGAATGCAGTTTGAAGAGATGTGCCAAATTGAAACTTCGAACTAACGATATTATTATTTGGGGCTAAAGATGGTATGAGAGTAACATGAGAAATGATTATTTGCTTGTGGAAGCGAAGTAAATTTTACCCATCAATATATGTATCATCAGCTTTACAGAAAACACAACCCGTCCACTTTTACAAATGGCTAAACGGTTATCTTAAACTTTTAAATATATAAAGCGTTACAACTTAATATAATTGCTGTCACATACTGAAATTACGGTGCTTTCGGATTTAATGATCGTATTCGGCAATCTTGACAATTTCAAGATAACCAATGCTCGGATATACATGTTAATAAATGATTCTTCTGAGGCATTATTTACAACTGCATCCCTAAATCTGCAGCACAGACGTTATCCACACTTACTCAATTTTGCCGCGGCTGAAGATTGGTCGGTTTCTGCAAAAGAATTAAGTTCAAATTGCTGTAATATTTGGCATAAACACAGTTGAATACTTCAAGGTTCTCTGAAATGGCGTCCACATATTTGTCCAAAGGTTGTTTATTTCACGCGCTCAATGTTATCCGTTTAATTTATTCCGATCACAGGATGCATTTACGCATGTGCTTAAGCAGCATTCCGGATTGTTTTAATTTAGTTTCAGTGTGATCTACATCAACCGCAATTATAAAAAATGAAATGCCTCTTACCTGTTTCCTCTTCCGGAACTTCATTTGGTGTGGCTGAAGTGAATATACATGTACTCGTGAAAATTTGCTTGAAACATGTATGCACAAAATTTCTTTCACCCGACGAGTTTTACAATACTGATGCGTG
>CALYDF020009725.1:0-10576 GCA_944474145.2 Dicrocoelium dendriticum
ACCGTTGCTTTGCCGAGTTCACACTTATTCGGGTTGCCCGTGACACTATGTTGGGTCAAGGGCCGGAAGAGAAATCCATGTTGCTCTAGGTGCTCTTGTTCCGATGAGCTGAAGACTACAATATTCTCGAGCTAGGAATAAGCAACTTCTAGGCCACGTGTGACATCCTGGATGAAGCCTTGGAATGTTTGTGCGGCGTTGCACAGTCCAAATGACATTCCTTAAAATTCAATCATGCCGGAAGAAGTGGGGACGCCTGTTTTAGGTATGTCTTTTTCTTTCACAGGTATCTGGTGAAATGCGCGAACCAGATCGATTTTGCTGAAGATTGTCTAACCCGTGAGGCATGCGGTAAGGTTTTGCATGGGTGGGATGGTGTACCTACCTGGGTCGGTTAGCCGCTTAAGTGCGAGGTAATAACCACAAGGGCACCAGGCACGAGGTTTCTTGGGGACCATCTGCAGTGGCGAGGATCACGGGTTGTCGGAAGGGCGGATTATTCTAAATTCAAGCATGTGCTCGAACGCCGGGCAAGCTACCTTTTGTTTTCCGGGCTATGGTCCGCGTGTACGGCATGACACAGATGCGTCATTCGTCCGCATGTGGTGGATGACGTGGGCTTCCACGGGCAAAGCTGCGTTCATTGGCTGAACGAGCTTGGAACACTGAGAAAAGAGGTTGGCGTAACCTGGCGAAGTCTGAGGAAAGGTGTAGACTGGTGTTATAGATGCGAGGTCGGCGGTGATGCCACCTACACTGGGTTTGGTTGCAGTGTCGAATATCATCTGGCGTTTCTCATCCACCAATAGGTCGAACTGCCTGAGTAAGTCAAAGCCGATGATGGCAAAGGGGGTTGCAGCGAAGGTGAATATCCAGCGGAACATGCACCAAAGAACTGGGTCCAGGATAAGAGACCGATGATCGTAGGTGGCTATTGGTGTACCAGTGGCAGCCCATAAGCTTGTCGACAGAGAAGCGGTAGGCTCACCTGGCATAGAAGAATGATGCTGACTACCGCCTCGATATCAGCTAAGAGCCTGGTCTCGGAAGCATAATTACCAATGTAGAAGAGGCGACTATATGCTTTGCTGACGTCGTTGGTGGCCATTACAAGGCGGCGTGGCGAATCATCTCTAGCGTAGTAGCTACAAGGTTGTGCGCACTTACGTGCCTTATTACCGAAACGCGAGTGGCAAAAACAGTAACCTGGGGCGCCAGGTTTTGTGCGACGCGGCGACGATCCGGCGGGGTAGCGATGCTTACGGTTTAAAGTCCGTTGCTCGATCTGGCGCTGAAGCGACGCTATCTGCGTTGATAATGCGTCTATTGCCGACAACTAGCTAGTCGCGGGTGTCCGGGTGGTTGCTCCGGCAAAAGGCTGCTTAGGTGCCTCGGTTTCAGTCTCTGGCTGGTGCCGTCCGATGACGCAGTCTGCCAGATCTACAATTGCTGTGATTGGCAAGTCACTTGTTACCACAACGACAGCCTGAGTGCTGTCAGGAAAGTGTTGCATCAACAGCCCGCGGAGAAACCTAGGTCAATGTTGGACCTGCCGAGGAGCTGTTGCATTTCGCGCAACAACGCTGAGGGCATACCATTACATAGTTGCGGAGCACTAAATAGTTGCTGCAGACAGACGTTGTCAGAAGGCTTGAGTTGCTGAATAGTAGCCTGTTTAAGCGTCGCGTATTTCATTACTTAAGGGGGCAAAATACGACGTTTCTCACCTGCGAGGATATACTTTGACGAAAGCGAGATATTAGCTGATTATAATTGGCGAAATCAGAAGAAATCCTGCGCATGTAAAAAACGGATACTAGACACAAAAGCCATAAAGAAGGATCATGCTCCCAAAATGGTGGAGGGGTTAACTCAACAGCAATGACCAGCATAGGCTAAACGGCGTTAACCGCGTATGGAGATTACTCATTCGCTAGATACGCCATTGCAAAAAGCGGACAAAAAACGTGGTAGGTGAGAAAACGGTAGGATCAAAAGTAATGCATCACGGAACCACTGGAACGAGCTCATCAGAATGACAATTCAAAATGACGGACGACGTGTTCCTGACAGGGGTCACCAGTTGTTGTTTGGAGCCTGGGATACTATTCGGTAATGAATGACACGTAAAACATTTTAAATACGGGACGGTATAGAAGTCGGAGGTGAATGAACCCAACGTATATCGTGCAGGCTACAAGAATAGGAAGTGAATCAACCAGAGCGTGAAACGGTGCAGCAAGGTACTCACCAAAACGCTTTGTGTCAATAGGTTTGCAGTCGGTAAAACAGGGTGATGTTTTGAAGTTTAAAACAACCGTAAAGTTCAATGTCGCATACTACTGCATGAGCGTGTTTTCCGGTATACTACACCACCCAGCAACCGTGATTAATTATTATCATCATACATTTGGTCGTTGCATAGTATATAGAGTGCATTACTATTCATATTGCCATCCTTCCGTAACCTTCACCGATCCCCTCAGACATTCATGTAAACGCACATCATATTAGAGAACACAACCTTTCATTGAAATCCCGCCTTCAAACAACAAATCACTCCTGAAATTCACATTCATGGTTCCACTGTTTCAGCATCACAAGTACTAAAACTCTGGAGAACAAGTGGCGTCTATTTAATCATGATTTCAAATAATACAACCTTTACACTATTCAGACAGAGGAGCATTATCTCCGTTATCCAAAGAAGTAACTGCTTTAATCATTTGCCTCAGGCAAGCATAACGTTTGAATACACCGCTAACGCACTTTCTTTCCTTAATAACAAATCTTTTCACACATCAGCTGTATTTACCATTTTCCTGCTTGTGAATAGGCCGTGACCTTCAACAACACCGGTGGGCATCACTTAAATGTATCATAACCGATTTTGGGAGGCAAATCCATGTACCATTACCTCTCAGTTTCCATTTCGTCAGACCATCGGCATAAATAATATACCTTGCAGCAAATCTTACTACCTTGGATGGCGCCGTGGCCAATGACCGCGAAACCCGTTCCCGCCATTAGCGAAATTAAGCCCCTCTAAAGAAAATTCGACAATAATCAAATTTCGCTTCGTCTTCATATCAACGCTGCTTTTTACAATGTCTCAACTAAAAAGCTCGATCAGCATGGCAAGCCAAAATTCGGCTTATATACTGAATAATGTCACAGCACACCAGTTCACACTGCTGTAATCATCAGACTTCTACGTGCAGCCTCTTTAACCAATTTTGATATAGAGAATGCTTTGATGGAGCACCAAAGTTTCTGAGCATTTAATGGACAACTATTACACCGACGTCGTTGGTTGACTCCTGTGCTCATGGATTACTGCATGGCAAAATCACTCTGGAATTAGACCTTGACACAACAGTTAAAATTCTGGTAGTTTTGCGCTCCAGAGTCATCATGCTTCTAAATCGTACTATTACCGGACAAAATGCTTACTCCTATGAACTACGAACATTTCGGTTTTAGCTTTCATTGAAACGAAATGTTGTACTATTTCAAAGCCGTTATGCTTGGGTACATATTTGGTCGCACCTTCACCGGTGTGCCTCGTTCAACAAAAACATACTATTTGTAGGTATGTATTTAGCAATGCTTGGTTTTCCTCGAGCCGTTATTGCTGGAACTATTAAAGTTTTTAAACGCCTCAGCCACAAGATGTACGGCGTTTTTGAAGACTTTTGTGTGCTTTGGTGGCTACTCCAGCCAGCTTATTCAGTGAAAGTTCCTCAGCCAAAACAGCTAGTATCGCTATCGTGTTTGCTGAGATACTTACTCAAGATAACAAAGTTTGAAATCGTGTAACGCCAATGAACAACCAGTCAGCGCAGATGTTGAAAGCGATAAGGCGGTGTACGAGCACCAAGGTCTACGATAGAGTCTAGCTGTCGGATGGGTGCCTTATGGGATAAAATAGCGCGTTTTAAGGTAGCACGTTAGTGTCTTATACGGTGACGCCGCCGGCATAGTGTCAGGGCTATCATTAATTTCTGAAATCACGAATTTAGGTAAACGTGCAGTAACATGCGAAATGATCTTAGACTGCAAGGTGGGCTAACGGAAACAAACGATACCTTCCAGTTGAATAAACCAGACACTTGAGTTGGACATGTCGGATGATTGTAAAAAAATGCAAATGGATTTCCAGCTAACTGCTTACAAAACGGGCGATCAAACGTTATTAAGCATAACTAACGTGTAGCAAAAGCTTTGAGGTAAACCTTTAATGTGCGGGACCGTTGCCTAACAAGTTCTAGTCTGAATGCCAAAAAGAAGCTGAGGAAAAAAGCACAATAGAAGAACAAACAAGCATACTGCTTTATATGCCTTCTTTCAGGCAATGTTAGTCCGCTGTCAACCAGCAATTCAAAGATATAAACTGGACTACTGGAAAGACGCGGCGTCGGCACAAATACAAGCAGCAGCAGACGACAGAATTGGAGCATTGGAACCTTGTATTACATAGAAAAATAGCTAGAGCTTTACATCAATCAGAAAGTGTACATAAATAGGTCACTTTATTTGGAAAAGTCAAACAATGTTTAGCGGGTTGATTCTGCTTTTAGCTGTACCTTCATAGGCCTAGGTGACATTTGAGCAAAATCTACGCCGGCTCGAATCATGAAAACCCACCACGCCCACCGACACAGAAAGGATAATGAAACGAGTAGCATTAGTGAAAAAGGTTACAACAGCAAGTAAATCGGAAGTGTTAGGGGTAGAGTAACATCTTCTGTTCCTGCTGGGTAGTGACAAGGAGCTGACTGAGGTTAGTTTGGGGTTTGGTATTTCAACCTGCATGTAGTTGTCTGAGAGAAGCTTACAATGCAGGTCGGCAGGATAACGGTCCATGCGAGTCCAGGCGAGTCAGCCTTAGAAGATTCTCATATTAGGTCAGCAACCAGGGCGTTCTACGGCCGGCTGACTCGCAGAGCGAATAAATCACGCCTGCAGTTCCCCTGGCTGCGCTGATTGGTGAACCGAAGTGGGTGTCCACGAAGATTGGAGCATGAGTGGTGCAGTTTCAGTAGATGACGGCAGGAGTGTCCAGGGTTGGCTAGCATTACGGCTACGAGGATAAAGCCACCACAAAGCCGTCGGTATTTCATGGAGCAGAGATAAAAGGGACGGTGCCGTTGTGGATAATCCAAGTGTCTGTGACCACGTACTAAGTTTGTCGTCCAACGTTTCAGGGATACAAACGTATGCTGCGTCGTAAGCAATTGGGTGCTCCCAGCCTGGGTAGCAACTCCAAGTGAGGAAATCGGAATGCGGTTAATAGGAGGCGGTAAGTACGTGGGTTGATATGCCCGAAGGCAAGTTTTAACAGTTTCAGTATGCGGTTAGCAACAGAGGCTGCTTTTCGGCAGGAAGGAGATATGGAAAGGGTGTTTTGGGTAATTAGAGTCAACTCACCTTCAGCCAACGGGACCGAGAAAGCAGGCTCTCACACGAACTATATTCGAGCAGTGGAAGGGCGGATGGAGAACACGCGACATTTTAAGGTGATACATGGGCAGTTGTTTTCCGGTGACCACTGATGCAGTCGGTTGAGGTCGCTCTGAAGTGCGTGGGTATTATCCGGCGTATTAATCATGCACCACAGTTTCGCGCCATTGACGTAGAGCAGCATCGAGGACTTAGCCTGCGTGATGATATCATGGAGGAAAGATAGGTAACATTCCGGCTCAACGCGAGCGCGCAAATTGTTATATCTACACGTGGTTATTCTAAACGAATGTTACAAAACTGTCGGTAACGGAAGTGAAAAAAATCGAACATAAAGGAGAGTGTTCTCCCAACCGCTACAGAGTCATCTGAGTAGATTGAATCTACTTAATAATACACAACACGGACTCCGGAAGGGATTTTTGGGTCCAACGAGTCTTTCGGTGACTCGCGAAAGTTCGGCGGTTGCAGTGAATTAAGGCCACGCACCGTACGTGCCTTTCGTCGCATTTTTGAGTGCATTTGCCATGGTACCACAGTTAAGGCGCGCAAAAAGATGACCGGGTAGTCTGTAGCCCATAGGTTGGGTAGTCTGTCCTCAGTGGCATACAACCACGCTCGTTACTTTGACCACTCCTGTTCTGTAGCTGTCTGAATGACCTACCCTCGGAGCTTGAGGTACCGTCACCGCTATTTGGGTAACCGTAACTAACAAACTGGCAGGAAATATTTTTCCGTAGGCGTGCTTAGAAGTATCTAAAGCCTCAATAATGGAGACACAGAAGGATTGTACGTCATGAATAAATAAATAAAAAAGAAGCTACAATAAAGGAACTATATTACTGCGACTCTAAGAGCTACATTAATGTTCTAAACCGATGGAAATTATTGTTAAGACATCCGTAAAAGGACAATTTATAACAGCGCAATTTTAAACGTAAGCATTTACCAAACATTACATATATGAAATAGAAATTAAAGCTAACTTAAACCAAAAACACCACTTTAGTGCCAGAAGTTATAAACTGCTATAAATAAATATTGTTTAACATTGGAAGAGCATTATAAATAAAATCTATGACCGGATACATTTGCAAGTTCAGTTGCAAGCATTTTGCCATTTGTTATCTATCGTTCCTCACGCAATTGCTCAGTAGCAGCAACCACCTGCAGCAGAACTATACCAAATGCCTGACGTCTGCCGCCTGCACGCCTGACCTTTGTGATCTTCAAGGTCATGGGACGGATCGACAAGCGCGACCCCACCTCCAGAGGGAATGCCTGTAAGCCAAGTTCTGCGCTCAGCACGGATTCTGCAGGGCTCGCTCGTGCATCGATTTGACGGCTTGTTACCAGGGAAGCATTGGTCAATGCAGCAGACAACGGCAACCACTTAGATGTTATTTAGCAACTAGGTAGTTATTTACATTGATTTCAGCACGCTGTATGACTAAGTCCGGCACAAGCGACTTCTGCTCAAACTCCATCTTCATCCTCATTCCATAAGCAAACGGTCTAGTTGATTGCACAATGCTGAAACGCTGCTGCTTGAGGCAGTTCAGTGGTAAAACTTGTACGCAACAACTGTGCAACCCGGCAAAGTTGTCAACGGTGACAAGTGAGCAGTAGTGGAAAGCGTTCATGAAATGGTTTAGTATAATGGAATGTGATGCAATATAAAGCATTGTGCGTAAGGGTATCTGTGTATGATATTTGTTTCGTTTTTACTGTGGCCACAGTTAACGGTGCAATTTCTACGATGAACGTGGATAGCGACAGCTGTTCAGTCCTATTACGGTGGCGAAGACTTGGAGGAAAAGTGGGGATGTTTTTTAAATAGAACAGCGACTGCTATTTTCCTCGTAACTTCGGTGTCCGCCGCAGATTGCCAGAGTGAAAGCGGAATAGACTTACCCGATGGAATTGCTTACGGTTGTATCCGGTACCGTTGTGTTCTCGTGACAAGCAGTGTGTTCATAGTGAGCACTACCTTAACTTATGCATGTATGGACAAGTTGCATGATTGCAGGCCTCGCTTTTCCGTGCTTTCGAGGGTGGAATGATATGTTGTTGGAACCTACTCCATGGTTCCTAACCATGCTTTTCAGCCTGGAAATCCGTAGTTGTACTTATATGACCGTCGGCTGACATCGGAACATGTGTTGGAGTTTCCAACTTCGATGGAAAGTTGCCCCAGCACGCCAGAGTTGAGACCGTTCTTATTTCACCAATATGGCAAGCGCGTCACACGCATAGGTCTTAGTAATTTGTGGAGGTGTCAGCAGGATAATACTGCATGTGAGGTTACAAACTTCGCATCGATGTAAGAACGACATTGTGTTTGATAGTTAGTGCCTTAAGGGTGGCCTATACGGTACGTATTTTTGCTCCCCTTTGGTGCGTTCCTATGTGAAACCATATGGTGTTGCTTTTGTGCGCTACAACGCAAAAGTTAAATGGTGGTGGACGGGTTTTGTGGCTTTGCGTGTATTTTGACGTGAGTGAACTTGGAATGTCAATGTTCTACGCACTTTTAGCGAATGGAACATCTTACGGCTAAAGAATTGTTGTTGGGGTAGCAATGCTTCAGATGTTGCCCAGCACCTGGCATTACCGAACGTTACCAGCAACCTTATACACGCAGCTGTTGGTGGAAAGCGCCCCAGATATTTTACCGCAATACTAAAGGCAAGCAAATAAACTAAAACAGTGGCACGCCGGCTGATTCCCTAGTAACGGATGGACATCGATCCATAGGGCCAGCAGCTCCTTATCGTGCCTTAAAATGAGAGTCCTACTGTGCCTAGCGAATGAAATCGTGATTGTGGGGAGGCAAAGCTGGTGAAGATGTAAAAGGGAACTGACAATACAAACGCCATTGTGACCAGCAGCTAGTCATTTCAGCAATTGTGTCCAAACAAACGTGTCAATCGTTTCTGGAACCACAGCCAGGCAGTCGAGATGCACTAACCAACGCCAAATTCGAAGCAAGGGCTACCATTTCTTTCGATCAACTCATCGCTGGGCTTCCTCTCCTGCTCTTCTATCCTTACCCCAGGCACGCAAATAACGCACGTCGCTGGAGCCGACTTGCTGGCATGCACAACACGTGGTCTAGCCACCGGCTATGCTGCGTGATATAATGATGCTGAGCTGTCCGCTTGCTCTCACTGCCCCAACTGTGCGACGCTGGACACGCTCATTGCTCAAGCAGTGCTTCCGCCAGACAAGCGCTAACCAGTGAATGCGGCGATGATCGAATGGGACGAGCCCCTTTATGTCGGTCGGCTTGATAAGCCAGGTTTCACAAACATATAGGGTTGTCGAAAGTACGGTTGCAATATATACTCAGCCCTTCAGGGCGAGAGTAGGTTGCGTCTGCTTCACAGGTGGCGGAGATTGCCAATATCACTTGGAGCTTTTGAGTTGCCGTTCGTAACCTCATCGTTGATCCCATGGGCGCTAGTCTAGTCCACCTAGTATTTGAATACCTGGACGACTTCTAGCTGAGCACCACCAAGCGTTCGCGCAGAATTGGGTACCCGCCAATCTTGGAAAAGTACTTGCATTTCGATCAAGCAAAGCACAGCTCAAAACGATTGACTGCCATTGTTAGTCGGTCCAGCGCTGCTTGACAAGGATGGGTGCTGTCACAGTGTTGAAAATATCTTCCGCGTACTATAGGTCAAGAAGTCACTTACCAGTAAGTAGCTCCATACCTTCTAGGTGGTGTCCGACGAACGCTGTTTCCATGATTAGATCAATAGCAGAGTTAAAGATAAATGGTGACAGCAACCATTTTTCACACCGCTGGCGAAAGGGAATAGTGGCGACAGTCTGCCATAAACCCTAACTCTGCCCGAACTTTGCTCGTGCAGTGCTTTGGTAAAGTTTACTGCTTATTGTGTACGCCATTTCTCTACAGACAACCCAAAAGTGCACATTGATGGACCAAGTCCATGGCACTTTTATGTCAAGAAACACGACGGCGGTGGGTTGCAAATAAACATAGCAGTGCTCCAACAATTGACGCAAGGTAGAGGAGGAGTCGATGCAGCTCCGACCTCAACGACACCCGGCTTGCTTTTCACGAACATGGCTTTCACAAGTGCTAGTCAGTCGTTGAAGAATAACAAAGGCAAGCAAGTTAGAGGCAACTGAGACCACACTGATTCTCTATAGTTACCGCAATCCAAACAGGAGCACATTAAAAATAGAACTATGACGGAGCGGCTCCAGTCTGTCGGGACGGTCACCCGCTCAGGAGGTTTTACTATCAACGCGTGTAAATCATCCACTTGAGCAGGTACTTCGGCTTTGAAATGGGCCACGGGTATTCCATCTGCCCTTTCTTCCCGAGGCAACCTCAACTGTCCGATCGCACGCTCGACAACGGCGCATTAGGGTGGAGCCAAGAAGCCGGCCCAGGGCGAAGGCGCTCCATGTCGGAAAAAGAAAGCGGCAAATCAGGTTGGTTAAATTTCTTCGCAAAGTGTTAGGACCAACGCTCCAAGCCTTTTGACAGGCTGAGGATCGGCGGTCCACTCTCGTCGCGTATGGTCACGTTAACACCATATCTTCTGCTACCTGTTTTCCGTATTAGAATGAATAACCTACCATGATTACCAACGATAGCTGCTGTTTCCTCCTCCGTGGCAAGATGAGAATACTAGCCTTCGCGGCCCTTCATCAGACTAGCACGTAATATGTCCTGAAATTTTATCGAGTCTCATTGTATTAGCTTCTAGACGAAATACGTTGGCAAGCATCCATATGTTCCACAGATTTTGTCCAGACGCAAGTTCCATTTGGCAAGTTGATTTGCCACATAAAGACATGCCGGCTGACAGCTATGTTTGACGAATATGCGGCCAGGGAATTTGACTGTGTTCAATGGGCGCTTAATCAGCTTGAATGTCAGCGCAGTTTTATATATTCAAAACACCGGGCTTCTCCAACTGCTGGTGTCAACACGTTTGCACCCAACTTGCGGACGTCTACCAAAACGTATGCGGAGGTCGGCGCAGGCAAGTGTATTGTCAGGGTTCATACCCGTGCTCCAACGCAAGCGACACTTTTGGACACAGCCTCTCCGGTGCTAATTGATAACCAT
>CALYDF020009726.1:0-10570 GCA_944474145.2 Dicrocoelium dendriticum
CCGGCCTGTAAATTTCCAGGCATGGCGGCAGAGAAACTGCATGGCTTTGTTATCAACACGCGTATGGTCAAAACAATGCCTGAATTGTTACGCTCCGTGCGACGAGCTGATGAGCTAGAGTGGCTGCGCTGCTTACCATCTAGGGAGATTTTTGACTTGACGTTGTAGGGACGCTATTTGCGGTGATAACGCATGGATTGCTGACTGGTGGCGTAAGTCGCTGGGGATGCGAAGCGGCTAAGTCGAGTGAACTTAATAGGTTCGTTCGTTGGCTGATGTCGTTCGACGACGCGGTCTACTAGTTCGGCAGCTGCTGCGAGAAATAAGACACTTGCCACTGCGAGGACTGCCTGTGTGTTTTCCGAAAGGCGGTGCATCCAACTTTCGCGGAGCATCCCCACGTCCATTTTGGATGTGCCTGGGAGCTGTTGCGTCCGTCGCAACAAAACTGCAGGCATCCTGTCCTCTAGCTGCACATCCCTAAACAGCTGCTTCAGTCAAGCCCTGTCGGTGGGCGTGATTTCCTGGATGCTCGCCTGCCTTAAATTTTCACATTTCACGTCGGGAGTGAGTAAGCTCTGATGTCTCTCACCTGAGAGGTACACTTTGCGGTAGCCGGGACACAAGCTGATGATATTTAGCATTATCAGATGAAATTATACGATTGTTAAATGTGGCTTCTAAATGCGCAGACCATAACAACGGGTCATTCTCATAAAATGGTGTGGAGGTAAGCTAAACTGCACTAACCACATGCGTAAGTGGTTTATTATCAGGACTATTCGTTGTGAGAAATGAATAAGTATACGCGTCATGTGAGAAAACAAAACAATAGCGAGTAATGGAGCAAAACCACTGTAACTAGGTAACCAAAATAAAAATTTAAAACGGAGACGCATGTTCCCCATTGGTGTCACCAATTATTGCTTGTAGCTCAGGATACTAGTCGGTAATCAATGACATGTAGGAGAAGTATCCATTGCGTGACCGGATAGAAGTTAGAGGCGACTGAACACAACCTATATGGTGCAGACAACGAAAGTAGAAAGCGGATCAATCAGCGCCAGAAAGATGCACCAAGGTACTCAGCAATACGCTTTGTGTCCGCGGATGTGTCGTCAGTAAAACAAGTGGACATTTTGAAGATGGAAACAAACGGAAAGTTTACGGTTACAAAATACTGCAACTGCGTGTTTTCCGGTATACTACAGAACTCACGAAGACAATGAAAATGCTCAACTAATAATTCAACACATGAAATATGGTAGTTAACTTAGCACAAAACACGCTTGAGGTCATCGGCACGTTGTCCGAATAACTTGGAACAAGTACCACCGAGTGACTGCGCCGGTATGGTGAATAATGCGAAAAGGAATGACTTTAGTGAGTCATATGTACCGGGAGCCCGGAACTATTCGAAAAGTCAGGTCGGGTTGCAAGGAAACTTTTATTTGTACAGTAAAAGATTCTCTCTTATCTAGCCATTAAGGAACGACACCGTTGACGATATAGCTAGGGGAAAGGAGCATGCACATCACACAAGGCAGTCGAGAGTTGCAACCGAAAAGAGCGGCAAGCAAAAATGGCTCTGAGCATATCAATCATGCGAACTCAACAGTCAGTTCAACAAACCCCGCCGGTTGCCTAGATGTACAATGAAATAATTTTAGTTAGAATTTTACAGAGCCAAACCGGGGAATCTCCAGGCTGCTACATAGCCCTCTCCCATAAGAGACTGTGTAAGCAGTGCTTTGATCTACGTAAGGACTGTTCGTCGCGGGCCAGCCTTCTGCGAGAGAAGGTTGTGAATCCTGATGCAGTTGCTGGGGGAGAATCACGCAACCGGACCCCAGCGGGCTCCCACCCGTGTCCTCCCTACGGTGTCGTAAAGGTAAAAAGCTGTTTGTGGGGGACGATTAGTAAAGTTTACGTAGGCAGTTGAGCAGGAAGTTTGTTCCACTTCCAGTGGACGTGCGCGAATCCAGCGGAAAGTGAAAACGAGGTGCAACCAACCGCCGGGGTATATGAAAAGCAAAATGTAAAAGCGGCATAAATGTATAGCAATACACAAAAGAGTGCAAAGCGAAAAGCGTGCAAAGCTGCTTTTGAGCTTTCAAAGGTTTTGCTCTTCTGTTGTAGTTTCAAAACGTTTCGATCAGTTTTTTGTAGGTCTTCTCAAACTTTTGGTATGAGCATAAATTTCAGCGGCACGTTCTATGTAAAATAGTAAGTGTGAACAAAGTCCGAAAAATGAGCTAGAGGTTTAAGCTTCCTGCCGCATCGACTGATCGTAGGGTGAGTAGAGATGCTGTCAGTTGAGGTTGACGGTTCTGCTGGAGCGAACTGACTCGTCTGAAGATGCCGTGCGAGCTGTGATGACGCAGGCTGTGAAGGTGCATGTTGCATAGTAGAGTCAGACTTGTCGAGGGATGCTGGCTTGAGTCGATCGACGTTGACCGGCACAGTCTAACCTTTGTAGTAAATGGTAAACGTCTTGCGGCTTCTGCGTACGACACGGCATGGACCAGAATAAGGAAATAGAAGTGGCCGGCGTACTCCGCCAGTGAGAACTAACCCGTGCGTGCAAGTACTTAAGCCTTCGTCGACGTTGGGACGCGAGCACTGTGCTCTGCTTTGCACAGGCTGAAGCTGTCGCCTGTGCTGAGGTAGGCAAGCTGCGTGGTCGCCATAGTCGAAGGTTGTTAGCGCTCTTGGTGAGACGAGTTCACCAGGTAAATGTTGTGTGCATCCAAAGGCTAGTGATGATGGAATGGCGTGCAAATCCGTTTTAATCGTGTTTCTTATGCCTAAGAGAACGAGCGGGAGTGTTTTGTGCCAGGATGTGCTAAATTGGGCGCAGAGTGATGTGTTGAGTTGCCGGCGGAACCTATCTGCCTTCTCCTTAGCTGCGGGATGGTATGCTGTGGCTCGGTTATGTTGTCAACCAAGAAGGTTGAGCAGTTTGCTGAAGGATCTGTAAAAGTGTTCTCCTCTGTCAGTGATGACTATGCTTGTGCAACGGAATTGAGCTACCCAGCGTTCTAGGAAAGCTTGCGCAACCTTCTCAGATGAGCAGTTGACTATCGGAACCACCTCTGGCCAACGGGTGCGTTGATCGACACAAGTGAGGAGGTACACGCAGCGTTTGCATGGAGGCAAATGTTTGACCAGGTCGACATGAACGTGTGCAAAACGGGAGTAGGGAGCGGGAAAGACGCCAAGTGGGCTTTTGATGTGTCTGTATACCTTGGTCCGCTGACCCTCTAAGCATGCGCGTGCCCAAAGGCGGATATCGCGATAGACGTTGGTCCATACAAGGCGCTTAGTTACGAGCTTTTGCAAAGCACGTATGCCGGGATGGGATACGTTGTGTAAAGCTTTGAAACCTAGTCGACGCATCGAAGTAGGAACTACGGGTCGGGGAAAAGTTTGGGAGACGTCACAAAAAAGGGTCCCCTTAGATGAAGCTAGTGGAACTTCGGGTAGATTCAACGGGGTGTGGTGCCGTAGCTTGTCTATGTCGGGAGCAGCTTGTTTGGCAGCAACCATGGCGGCTAGGTCCATGTTGGTGCCAGGCGAGAAGCTGAGCTGATGAATGCGTGAAAGCGCATCCGCGACGAAATTGAGAGCACCTGAGACATGTTGTACGTCTGTCGTAAACTGAGAAACGTAGTCTAGGTTACTAGTATCCTCGGAGCACAGTTGTTCGTTGCGCTATTGATTGCGTAGGTCAATAGCTTGTGGTCGTTGAAAACTGTAAAAGGTCGACTCTCGAGATAGTGACGAAAATGTCTGATATCTAGGTAGATAGCTAACAGTTCCCTACCGAAGGCGCTGTAACGCGATTCGGTAGGTTGTAAAAGTTTCGGGAATATACCTAGAGTTATCCATCGATGGTCGTTGTGTCGTTGTAGAAATGTGCCGACGGCAGTGTCTGGTGCGGCAGTTGTCAGGGAGAGTGGTGCAGATGTGTCTGGATGGGTGAGAAGCGCTATGTTGAAGATAACGTCTTTAAGCTTCTCAAAAGGCTGTCTAGCGTCGTCTGCAAAACGAAAAGACCGTTGTTGAACGCGTGGCGCGTTAGTCATTGGTTAAACAATGCTCGCTAAGTTAGGAATAAAGCGTCTATAATAGGTGACCAGGACAAGAAATCCGCGATGTGGTTGAAGAAACTAGGAGCAGGATGGTCCTTCAGTGTCTGGATTTCGTCTGGCAGAACTTCGATAAAAGAGCCGGATAGGCGGTAGCCAAGAACGTCAAGGTAGCTTTGGTCAAGCTCGCATTTATCGTGGTTGACGGTAACCCCATACTGTGATATGCTTTGAAAGAGAGCGTCCAGGGGATGAAGGTCTTCCTCATCAGAAGAGCTAGCAACGAGAATGCCATCTAGATAAGTATAAGAGCCTTGGAGTCCTCGCTTACCTCATGAAGGAAACGCTGAAAGGTTTGGGCAGCGTTGATGAGGATGAAGGGCATTCTAAGGTACTCGAATAGGCCGAATGGCGTAATGACGGCGGTTTTAGCAATGTCGCCTGGCGCCACAGGTAGCTGATGGTAGGCGCGAACAAGGTCGACTTGTTAAAGATAGGTTTACCAGCTAGGGCTGAGGTCAAGTCGTGCATGTGCGGAATGTGGTATTTATCCGGGACGGGTACTTGGTTAAGTGCCCTGTAGTCACCACAGGGTCGCAAGCCGCCGAATTCCTTCGATAGCATGTGCAATGGTGATGCCGATGGACTTTTGGACGGGCGGAACATTGCCAGTTCGAGCATTTGCTCGAATTTCGCATTAGAAGCTTTGAACTTGTCCGGAGCTATTCTGCGAGGGCAGACCTAAACAGGTGGGCCCATAGTGCAAATGTGATGTATGATATTTGACGTCACAGGAGACAAGTCGTACAGGACGTGAACGCATTTAATATGTATGTTGAAAAGTTATATAAAAGGTTGTGGAGCTTGGGGTAGGTCACGGATGTGTGTGGTAGCAGCCACGTCGGTGCTAGTCCCGATAACACTGAGCTGTGTCCTAGGGTCAATAAGCTTCTTTCATTTAGCGTCGACGACAAGGTCGAAGCGTTGAAGAAAGTCTAAGATTATGATTGCGAAGCGCACGGCAGCGATTATGAAACTCCAGTGGAAGGTTCGCCGGAGGCCTAAATTGAGCGTTAGCGGTCTTCCGCCGAAAGTTGCAATTGGTGTGCCATTGGCGGCACGCAGATTGGTCGGCGATGTTGAGATGACCTCATCTGGACTATGGAGTATAACGCTAACTTCGGCTCCTGTGTCGACCAGAAACTCGGTGCCGGAAGTTAAATCCCTAACGCGGATTAAGCGACGGTGGTGTTCGCCGGTCGCGTCCGTCGCCGTTACCGACCCCCCGAGAATTTTCCCTGCTTCTGGGCGACGTTGCAAGGTTTGAGACATTTATGGGCTGCGGTACCAAAACTCTGATCGTGCCAACAGTCAGCCTGCCTGCTGCTAGACTTAGAAAGTTTGCAGGGTCATTTTGAGCGGCTATGACGACGACGGTTCATAGCATGCTGTTGAACCTGGCGACTAAGTGTCGCAACTTGTGTTTGCAGGGCGTCTATAGTTGACTGTAAGCCAGTAATAGAAGTGCCCTGGGGTGCGATGGCATTGATCTTGTTGGCATCGGCTTGTGGTTGTGAGCGCTTAATAACGCGATCGGCTAAATCTGCTAGTTGAGTGAGCGAAACGGAACTCACTGTAGCGAGAATCGCTTACGTGCTTTCCGGTAGCCATTGTAGCCATAGTTTGCGAAGTAACATCTCGTCCATTGTTGAGAAACCAAGGAGTTGCTGCCTCTCTCGTAGCAGGGCGGGGGCAGTTTGTCGCCTATCTGCAGAGCTCGAAAAACTGCTGCAGTCTAACTTTCTTAGAGGGCACAACACGCTTGATCGTGACCTTCTTGAGAGCCTCACAGTGGTTTTCAGTCTGAGAAATGATAACTTCACGGAGCAGCGTTGATATCATCTTGTGGATATAGGACAGGAGCTTGCAATACTTCGCATAGTCGTAAATAATTCTGTAGTTGTAAAACAGCCACAAGATGAGCAAACCACAAAAGAAGATCCATATCCCAAAAAGGTGGTACAGAGGGAGATACAACGCCTAGCAGAGAATCTACCTTATGGTCTACAGATTCCATGGCTTAAAAATGATGCAATAAACAGGCTACCGTCTGCAAAACTATGCCGCAAAATATGAAAAATAAATGGAACGAGCTTAAAGGAGAAAAGTGGGAGAAATCCGGCGCTGAGATTGTTCCGGAGCCGGCGTAACCAATTTAGTGACACAACTCTACTGGGAGTCCGGGGCGATTGGAAATGAAAGATAGAGTTGCAGGGAAACTTTTATTAGTACAGCAAAAGATGCCCTGTTATCTATCTATAAGGGAACGACACCGCTGACGATCTAGCTAGGGGAAAGAAGTATGCAGAGCATAAAGGGCAGTCGCCAGTTGCAACCGAAACGAGTGCCAAGCAAAATGGCGATGAGCAAGTCAAACATTTGGACTAAGCAATCAGTTCAACAAACCCCACCGGTTGCCTAGATGTACAATGAAAAAATATTAGTTAGAATTTTACACAGCCAAACCGGGTAATCTCCAGGCTGCTACACGACGGCCAATTGTCAGAGAATATGGTGATAGCAAGAGCGTCGAAACCAAGCGATGAAAACACACGTATTTCAGGTAGGAAATGTCAGAATCAGTAGGGAAACTGAATTCTATCTAAATTTCCACGAAATACTTCCAACAAAAGAAGAAATCCAGCCCAATGTGATCTTTTCAACCTAGCCAAAAGTAGCCGACCGGATACCGCTATCCACAGTTCGAGAGGAGAAGAATTTCTACTTATCCGTTTATTTATTCGTTAAGCTATTATATTACCAGACATTCATGATTGTGTTTAAACTTATGTCAGTAGTATGCATATTGCATCTCGCCATTTCGCAGTAATAAGCAAACGTCCACATACTATTAAAATGTTTCCGCGGCTTATTCCCTTGGTGGTAAATGGCCTCTGAGCATATTACAGGCTTTTGGTTACTTAACCCTGCAGGTACCTGCTTCCAATGCCTTTCACCTTTGCTACAAATCTGCGCATAGCAGGCCACTGGCTTTCCATTACTACACACGCCACTTTTACCTTTATCTCGCAACCTCGTTGGACTAAATAACCTCTCGCGATATAGTTCCCCATCAACCTAGATACTGTTGTTCATCTAAGTATAAGACAAAGTCTTTTCGCACCGCTGTATTGAGGCGCCTAGCTCACCTGCCGACTCGCGCCTTCAATTTGGCGATAGCTCGCTTCCTCTGGTCCGTTAGAACGACCTCATATGGTGCGACGCAGTGTCGTAGCATTGTAGATTCTGACGTGCACGTTATATACACTTACTTTCGCCTTATTAACTTGCAGTAAATGGCCGCTGAACTTGCTAGCGAATTTCGGTCACCTTACCTTGCACTTATCTGCCTCCACAGCATTTTATCACTGCCATAATCTCTGCTCACAGTATGCCGCCGGCTTTCCACTACTTAAATAAGCACTGCTACCCACATCGCGCAATCTTACTGTACTTAATAATCTCGCGAAATGTAGAGCCCCATCTACCCAGATCCTGACGTTCAGTTAATTCGACAACAAACCCTGTCACACCGCTGTGATGATGTGTTTAGCTCACCTATCGGCCCTCAAACCCCACTTGGTGTTAGCTCTTTTCTTCTCGTCCACCATAACGTCACCTAAAGTATGTGACGGTGCGCGGTAGCCAAGCAGCTTCTGGCATTTGCTTCTGTTTCCTTGCTCAGCGGATAATTATCTTGACCGTAAATTCCCACTAAAAGTTTTGCTGGTTACCGTTACCTAATTTTGCACTTACCTACCTCCACGGCTGTCGTTATCTATCAAAAATATGCAATAGCATACTGCCGGCTTTCCCGTACTTTACACATCTCTTCTAGCCGCATGACTCTATTATTTGGATTTAATAACCGCGCAATGCAGCGCCGTAGCCAACGGCATATTGACGTATACGTTGCTATCCTACCGTATAGCCTACTGTCCGCTCACTTCTCAAAAGATTTTATCTCTTATCCCTGTCATCCACTGCGCAACACAGCGCACCCGCCTTTCAACACTTAACGTTCACCTTCCATGCGGCAGGTTCCCCAGCTTAGGAACTTTAATATAAATAGCGCCTCAGACTGCTAGGCTTTCCTAACTAAACTTTAATTACCAGCATCCATCACCACTAGTCTTGGCAATAAATTTGCGCGCCGCTTGCTACTGGCTTCCGAGTGCCTTCACAAAAGGCACTAGCCGTGTAGCTACTGGTTTTCATTCTCTATATACTTGTGTCCACAACCTAAGTTGCTACTAGCCTTCCGGCTTTTAATTTGCCTGTGCTACCTTCAAGTTGCAACGCTGTTAAAATTAATAGCCTCGCGCGACGCAGCGCGATAGCCGTAAACAGCTTTGGGCCACCAAACCCACCTCGAACCTCCAAATGTGCCCGTCGTTTATACACACCCATAATCCGTGTATGTAACATATATAACGACAACTCCACAATGTACATAGCGTTTCAACTTTCAGCGGTTTGTTGCATTATATTGATTACTTTGTGTGCATTTTCATGGCACTTCTCTTTGGTTTGCTCTTGCCCGTTGCCTTTCCTGCACATTTCTCAAAGATATTTATGGAATTGAGCAATTCTGCAACAACTGTATGGTCCAACAGTTTGCAACTCTGATACTGACCCCCTTACTAAACACATCGATTAGTTGGACAGGCTTGAAACCCAGTGCGGCCATGGAAGAACGCATCGTACACTCAAAGACGGAAAACAGATGGCAGACGGCTGCGATTAATAGTGCAATAGCTCCGCTTCAGGACAGAGCAGCATTTACTTGAAACAATTTCCTGTATCATATAACGTGATTATTAACACTTTTATATTTGCATTAACAATCTGGTTCAACACTGAATCAATTGTGAGGTCGAACAGATAACATAACCTTATATTCAGCCTTGTAACTTACTTAAATGCTCCATCCCAATGTCAAGACCAACGTTGTTCGCATTTTACTCGTCGCAGATTCCCTTATACATACTCAGGCATGCCTTGTTGGAGTGCCTCTTGCAACGTTCAGAATATAAATTTATTTATATTATGATATATATATGGTTGGCAGCATCCGGTTTCGGATGTGCCTGCCACAGGACGCCTATGTCTACAAAGAGAACACGGATGTCTTGCTCTGCATCACACACAGCACCACCCACACACTCCATATCCAGTGTAAACTAGAAAGAATAAGACCGGGAGGCATGTGCAGGAAAGCCACTTTTAATCAACGGAGCCGACCCACACACCTTCGAAGGGAAACCAAAGCGCGCTTTATTTGGGGAATCAAGCGCACACAAGGCGGTGGCTGGACCGTTGTCCGCACCACATTGAGTGCATGGAACCACACTTCGAGCTTAGCACTGCCATATTGGCCGTTCACATTGTCCCATCCAAAAACGACCGACGGTCGACTGCAGCAACTACGGACGAGATAGGGGTAATAGACAGGTAGGCACCTTGTCAACATGCACACCAAGCTCAGCCACGCCGGGGATGTCAACCAACATGCAATCACTTGAAAATTTGATATCACCTAAAATAAACTGATTAATGCTAATAGATACAATGACATAACTCTTCATTAAAAAGGCGTATAAAATGAAATGTTTGCAAAAATTAAACAAAAGGTTTAATACGTCAGAAAATATAGGTTGAGAAAATGCCGTAACAGCAAAAATGTTAGCGCAGTTAAGTACAGTTACCTTAAGCGGTTTTTGCAAGTTTACAGAAGATAGAAAAGCGTTAGGGCCCAATAGATGGATCAGTGAATGCAGTCAGATGGTAAACAACATGCGCTTTCACACCCAAAACACTGAAGTGCAAACAAAAGAGGATAGAAATCAAGCGATGTTTGGCTTTGCGTCAAAGCCTACGTTTACTTCTAGGCATAGGTAGGTAGGGATAGAGTCAATCGCTCCGGCCAAGCCAGCGTGAGCGCTTGCACAAGCTTCCTCTGCTTGCATAACTACGGTGGCAGCAGCGTAATAGCGATTGCTTTTCAAGTAACCAACAGAAGCATCCTGAATCTTTTTGGGTTGCGAGTAGAAACGGCGTACAGAACTTTAAAAGCGTCACCGGTCGGAACGCGGTGCCCCTTACTTATCAGGTGTTCAAGGACGGAGCTATGTGCACCCTTAACTGTACCGTATCGTAAAGAGTTGGGTTAGTGTTCCGCCATCCTCTTAAACAGTGGCCTGGTCCTGTGTTCGAGGTACTTGGCACCATAGGCGCAGTTGAACTGATATCCAAAGAAAGATTAGAAACTAGCCGGAAGACTGTCTTTGAGGCTTTTAATGATAAACTGAACAGCCTCGGAAATTAGGTGAACACTTGTAGTCGGATTTGTTTGGTTCCCAGCGCCGGACAATCTTTTTCAATAACTTAAGCGATATCACCTTTGAAGGGAACCAAAA
>CALYDF020009727.1:0-10567 GCA_944474145.2 Dicrocoelium dendriticum
TCATTTACTTTCAAAAGGTATATGCCAAAATTTATTCATCCAAATGGCATTTCGGTAGTGGAGAACAAATTAACTACGTGCTCTGTCCATTCTGTACAACATCGGTTAGAAGTGAAAACTTTTCGCGCTTTACAACGTCGATCTCAACGGCGTTTTTTAGGTGTACCGTTGATTAAAAGGAAAAAAAGACGGAAAGTCGACAGTACAACTGAGTAAAAGGGAGAGACTCTTTAAGTAAATCATTGCAATCATCCATTGAAGCGCCTTCAGAGGAGCTGCTTCCATGCGCGGTATTTCCTCGAAAGGTTTCACTCGCAATTCTATGCCTCATTTGGCCATGTGCCCATATGGCTTAAAATGAATGAAGCGGTTCGCATTATTACTCATTTTTCTGGTGTCCGTTAAAGGCAACTAGGTCGTCGTCATCATGTAAATTCTTGTATATGGCCGCATAAACATACAAACTAATCTTTGGGGCTGTGGTTAAAGATATAGAGAAAGCACTCCAAAAACTCAGCCCGTTTCAACGTGCGATTCATTTGAGACCAGTACCAATTGTTTTCTTGCCGTCGTGTCTACAACAGTTGGAATTGCTTGGGTGCTGTTAATTAGTTCAGACGCATCAACCTATCACCTTAAGAGATCGGCCTAGTTGTGATCAGTAATGGAATGAAGAGTAACCTAATGGAATCGAATGAAAACCTTAATACTCAAATCGTATACTCTTCTCTAGATAAAAATCTAACCAGAAGGTTTTCCGATTTATTTTGTACATTCAAGATAAAAGGACAAGTAATTGTTAGAAATGTTTATAAACATGACAATACCTGATCATAAACTACCAATCAACAGATGTCTTTGCGCAAGGATCTGACGACTAATCAATAAACACTTACTGCGATAAATCAGAAAGAGAAAGCAGGGGGCTTTACTTAATTCATCTTAGTGGCATTTCAAATTCATTCAGATGTGTAGGAAACGGCACATCAAGTTTTTTTGACAATAAGCTCTGATTTTTGATCCCACTCTCTAGGGACTGTCATTAATAAGTGTTGCCTTATACTAATAGCCCGCCTGTCGTTTACTTACACCATGCATAAAAATAGGAGAAAAAACAAGTGGGAAGGAGATGCTTAGTCGAATTCTGAGTACGAAATCAAACACTCTGGTATAAGCTGAGTTCGAACTTGGTGCCGATGTCTGTCAGTGCATTCCGATACCGGACATAAATGTCTGCAACAAAGCTTGCTCTCTCGCTTCCATTGAACACGCATGCCAGGCCAGTACGCCTTTCTCCCCATTAAGTACGCCAGATCAATTAGCTTCGTTTGTTGGGAATCAAATATTCGTCCCATTCTCAGCTTGTTTTGGTTGGAGGAGTGCTCACACGCCATTAGAGAGCAGTGACCGATAGATAGTGCTTAAATTCAGTTTGTAGGTTTCTAAATGCAGAATATGGTAAAGAGCATAATATCGGGGAAAATTAATGTAGCTTACACACAACGAAGTATATCTGGCGACCAAAGTATACTTGCAATTGGTATATTATCAAGTTGGTCAGACAGGAAGTAGTTAATCTGATCCGATCATAAGGTACAAAATGCAAAGTGGGTTTACGAAATTGTTTACAAAAACCCTTGTAGCTCCAATTCCATTGAATTTTGTGCTTTTACTTTTGTTTCAAACTTCGTTGGAATCAACCACAATTGCAAAACGTTCAAATACGTTTAGGCAAATGTTTGATAAAAAAAGACAAATGACAACATTCTGGGAAGTGAGTGACTATTTGTACATGGAAAATTAAAGTAAAACGCCTAACAAAGTTATATAACGATAATGTATAAATAGTGCAAGTGTGTGAGCAGACATAGTAGCACTGCAAATGTTAAAATGTGAATTGCCTTTATCATAAAACAAAACTCAATTAGAATTAATGCGGTTCCTCACACAAGAGGGCAACTGGAATTGCGTGCCTAAATTATGTAACTTAGTTGCAGCCATTACCAATTCAACTTTTCGGTACGTCCCTGCCTTGCAGGCACTCATGCAATTCATCTAGCTTTGTTATAGAAAGGAAGCGCTAGGGCAAGGCTAGGAAAAAGCTAGCTTATCCAAAGCACCAACGTGTGTAATTTTTCCAAATGCCACATTAGGTCTTGAAGCCAAGTAAGAGCACCGTAAGAAGCATTGTGGATGAAGAAAAAATTGAAGATATTTTCTGTCTATCCAACTCATCGATATTCTCGTGTTTTCGTAGATCACCAACGGGCCATCTATCTGAGTACCATCGAGAATACAACAGTATAGACTAGGAGAAATTCAGTGATAGATCTCATTTATCCAACCTATCGAGGTAGTAACGATTTCATAGCTTGCCGGTTGTTCATCAGTTTGAGTAATCCAAAAGGATGTGACTAAGTAAGAGGAAGGAATGAACGACAACGCTTTCTAGTAAGCCAAATTCATAATGGATATACACTGGATTTCACGTTGTGTAGACAAACCCTTCTCGTCATATTTAACTTTATATTATATTACAAATTCCACAAGTACTTATATGTTATTTAGCTCATTCTCGTACACCCACTCGTCTGTGTAATTGACACGAAAAATTTCCTGAATTTTAGTAACAGTGAAGTACTTTTTTAGTTGCATCTCATATGTTCGAAGCGAAGATGCACTTCTGATGAATTAAGGCAATCTATTCCATAACGTGGGATATTTGTGTGTATTGTACCGCAGACGTGTGCAACAACGAGTTATGTTGACCATATGGTCATTAAGTTGAAGATTCCTGTAACACCGGCTTTTATTAACTAGTATGTCAGTCGATGGAAATTTTTTTAGAAAAAGACGTAAAGCCAGTAGTAATGTTCGAACCCATGTCGGTTATATACTTAAAAATGACAGCTTGCTTTCTAAATGATCTCAGGTTTGATGCTCACTACTCTTTTGTAATCGAACTATATGTAACTTCCATTAAACTCATGTCGCATATTGCAATGCTACTAAAAGTGTTGGCACAGTATTCTAATATTTATCTGGCGTACACTTTGAATGACAGGAGCTTAACGTCGCTTGTTTTAAACAAGCGGCTTATCATTCTAATTGCCTGTCGTATTTTAAGCATAGTATACGCAACTTGCTCTTTGAAATTCAACGAACATGAGCAACGCGGAATTAATTCACTTATCAATTCGCATAAAGGGAATGGCACCACATGAAAAAAAAACAACATTCAAGTGGAATCAAGCACACAAAGCACATAAGGCTGTATTTAGATTTTGGAAAGTTCATGAGAGCTCCAACACACAAGTCTTATGGTGAAACTAGGTCACTTTGGATCTCAGGTTAAAAACGGAGACTCAGAATCAGTAGCATACAAAATTTTCTAATATCCCCGATCAAATAAGAGCTATTATGCCTTATTTCATGGAAAAGATTATTTACATAAATCAAAAAAATAAGAGGACCGAGCATACCTCTTTGTAGCATGCCACTAGAAATACCTTTTGTTTCCGACAGATAATTATTTGGCTTTACTGTCTGCTTTCGGCCAGTGTGGTACGCTTCTATCCAGAAAAGTAGTGAGCCTGCGATTCAATGCAGGCGAAGTTTGCGTGTATGCATTCTGTGTGAGACTCTGTCAAAGGCTTTTTGTAGGTCCAATTTATGTACGATAAGACCTTACCAAATTTTGTCGAATTCGTTGATTGATGAAAGAAATCTAGCTGGAAAGTGGCACTTGAACACTGTTAAAGAAATCCGTACCTCAAGTGGTGGTCTGACCTTAGGAATGTAACGTTTTCAATTTTAACAAGACGCTCCATGATTCTGGAGATTAAAGCAGTTTGTTTTATGGGCAAACATCTTTTGACCCTTTGTGTAGGCCCGATTTTATGGAGTTTGTGTCAATATCGTCCACTAATCGGGAGAAAACCCAAGTATCATTGATGTAGTCAACCAGTTCAGTAGTAAGCAGAGTACACCATTCCCACCAAACTTAGAAAGTACTGGAGGGATTCCATCTAGACTAAAATGAAATGTAGTCCGTAAAGCGTTAATTTGATGTGTGTTTGAACCAGTGTCGAAATCCACGTTAGTGACATATGGCCCAAAGTACTGTGTGGAGTGATCTCAAAGGATATCATTATAATTGGTAAAAGAATCGGCAAAATAATTGTTAGAAGCTCCAGCTACAGCTGCAGAAGCATCGATAAAGAGACCCTCAGGCGTAATAAGATGTAACCATGCACAAAACCGCCTTTCTAATAATCGTGTTATTTCAATTAATGTATGAGCAATTTCATGATTTCAAACTCTACCTTTTTTGAGACGAAGAATTCTCAGCTTTGCATTTTCCTTCAACATTCTGAGAAGTCTTAATGTAACTGTAAAGTCATGAATCTGTAGAAAATGTTTACAACTTTCTCTAATCTAACGTTCGTGACTTATTTCTAGTGGGTGTCAGGGCAGGCGAAATTATTTCGCCGTAGAGATTTATGTTCTAATAAAATGCATGAAATGACACTTTGGGCTAGAAGACAGGAAGATATCAGTCCAGTCAGAACTATGCACAAGGGTACCAAAGCTTCACCGGTTTATTCCACCAGAATTAAAGGTGTCTAGATGAGGCTTTAGGTGTATATGTAATGTTCATTATACATTTAACAACATGATGGTCACTACCATGTAGACAATCCAGTACGTCGATAACAACAACTATGGGTGCAGCGGTGAATCTGAGGTCAAGTGTATTATGCAACCGTGTGGGATATGTTACATGCTGTGTCCATCATCCTTCAGGCTGGCGAAATCAAGATGTTAGCTTGCTTTCCTGTACATTTGCACTCGATACATGAAATCTTTGTTCATTTGAAATCTCTTCCAACTACCTTAAAGCGAATAGGAAATGCAGAGGCATGCCTCAGCCCATTCTGAAGCAATCCGTTATCAAGGGTACTAGAACACTGCGGTAAATAAACACAACCCACCAACCTTCTATTATTATCCAAGGATACCCTTATCCAAATAGACTCACCGTGTGATGACAATTGCTCGTCACTGCATTGGGAAGCACAGAAGTTGTTCATACATTAAAAGATACAACCACCTCACCTACCATGACGTCGGTCCTCTCGAAAGAATTAGTAAACTTAGCTAGGAATAATATGGTCTCCAGTCTCACACGGTAATAAGAAGGGTATGCGGTTGATGAAGTGCGACGAAGCAGCGGAGCAAGTGCATTTTATGTACTAGAGAACGGGCAATAATAATCAGTATTTTGTATATACCACCAAAAAAGGCGGAAGCCATGGGTTTATATATTATATTTATTAAGCGACGCTCCATTACTCTGGAGCTTTCATGTGATAAGAAGCCAGCGGTGTTGAAGGATGGGACGTCGGATTTAAAAATAAGATCTTTAGATAGATGCGGTCAAGGTAAAAAAATGTGTTCCCAACTAGCGAATATTGTAGTAAACTTGCAGTGTTTTGATGGAGCTGAAATCTTCTTATGGAGTTTTCACCCACCTGGTTTAATCCGCGCACGGAGAGGCATCTCTCAAGTATGGTGGTGAACCACTCATACCTAGGGATCCGCAGGGTGAAATGAGGTCTACTATGTCTAAAGGTGGCACAGTGTTATTGACCGATGTCTTCTCGAAAGGGGGCTCGTCGAGGGTTTGCCGTAATTGACGTGTGTTCCTTGCGTCATTGTCTTAATTTGGAATGAAGTTAGGTCCTTCACCCATGGCGGGTACACATTCTATGGTTTGCCTAAAGTAACTAGTAGTTTGGTGACAAGCTGCAGCTCTAGGGTACTCATCCATTAGCAGGGAGAACATATTTGTGTTTAAAATGTTTGTGGGTGTAGTATCTGGGGACGATAGTTGAACTCGGCGATGGAATCAAGATCTGCTAACACTTGCAGGTTACTGCTAAAGGGCTGCCTCAAGCTTTTAGAAGGGAGGTAGAGTAGTGTTTTACCAGTAATCGGATCTTGATGTCTGACATTATATGAATTATTTTTGAAGCTAGTATGTTGAGTATTTCTCGTAGAACATCTCAGTTGTACGGGATTACTGGTCCGGTTGATATGGGTCACCGGACCCCACTTGTAAATAGCAAACTTCTAATTTAGTAACTCTGTAGTTCTGGTTTGCTTCTGAGTTGTTCCCACTTTACATATTTGTTTAAGCGCGATTACTTGATTAGGGCTCCTAGGTTTATCTGCGTTTTCATCTTGCTCGTAATCAGTGAGAAGCGAGTTATCTGCCGTTTGAGTACTAGAAGGGACTTCGCTGTTTCCTACGGTCGCGGAGAATTTAACTTAGTCTATTACAATGCCCAGATTATTTGTGCTTGTCTGAGGATACCTATGACAAGTAGTTTTGCAAGAATTCTTTAAACTAAAATCGAAGTCAAAGCAACCTGAACCTAAAACTTTGGAACTGCACTTGCACTGGGATGCGTCCAAATCCACAGTAGGTTAGCCTTTGTCTTCCATTTCAGTTTGATGACTAACAATTTTACAGGGAGTAGCTTTGGCATTGGATTAGGCCTGATTTTCTTTTCTTTCCTTCTGCAGAGGCAGTGATCAAGTGTTATCATATTAGGATTGCAATAATTGTTGGTAGCTGCAGATTGGAACAGCCAACAGTTCGAACGGAAGATTTCCGGTTGGAAGGTGTACTGGAGAGCTCCTATTATAACTGCATAGCGTAGATATAGCGCCCATTCGGTCGAGCAACACCTAAGTAAGTTTAAACAAGTCCCATGAGCCTTGGACAGCTCTTATACCTAAGTGATTCCCTTAATTCAATAAGCTTCAGAAATTCTGTCTGTATGTGACATGTCCTAAGCATGATAAAACTTCGCTGCGCCCTTGAATTGCGAACAGTCACTTGAGGCAAATATTGATTATACGTGCTGAATCACACAATCAATTTCAGCCGAATATTGGTGTCGCTTTCTGTCGCTTTGTCGTTTCAAGAAAGCTCAAAGTCGCCTGTAACTGCCTTAAGAGTGTTTCAGGTCAAGATTGACAGCTGCGAAAAGTAAACACACGTGTAAGACGGGTCAACGCAGATCAAATGACGCCTTAACATCAGACAGTGCGTATCGCCTAGGTTGACTCATCAGTGACGAAGGCTATTTGAATCAGTGGAAAAAAGAGTGACCACGTCCCAAGTGATTAGAATATCTGTCTTCACACATGGCATGGAATTGGCTGCAATGGGATCCGTTTGCTGTCCATAAGCAGTGCGTTCTACATAATCGTGCACATTGTGACTGCAGTTTAGGTGAACAAACTCTGGTCAACCAAATACAACTCTCCACCCCCGTCTTACTTTTGACGATTTAGTTTTCGATAAAAAGTTACACTAAGCGGCTTCAGGAGTTAGAAGTCCTTTCAGTCTCCATTCTGCAAACTGTTAACTATATCTTTCGCATTAAATTATCTTCGCATCAGTACTAATCGTTCCATTACGCGATCGTACCGTTTGTCTTATTTGGTTGCGTTTAATTTTAAGCTTTCCCAATATTGTTCTCTTGGCGACGTGTAACAGCAACCAAATCCATTGAACTTGCATGTTATAATACCATTTAGAAAAGCTCGCCGAACCAAATAACCAGACTTCTAGTTTGTGCTAATCACTTACATAGGAAATTAACAGAAGTATCGCACGACTCAAACATGACGCTTTGTGTTGTAATAACAACACTGCTGCGGTAGCGATTTTAATGAATCCTTCTCTATCATGCATGCAATAGGAACATTATAGTGTGAATAATTGGATGGTGTTAATCTTGTGTAAGAAAGCTTATTCGCGTAAGTATTACATAAAGTGTTACCAATGCCTTTCGACAACGCATTTGTTTGTCTATGTAGCAAGCATTCAAGACAACGTAACATTTTCAATGTAAGTAGATGATCCAAGAGACGAGTGGGTTCGCCTATACAACTCGTCCGTAAGTACTCTCCAGATTCATGTGACGTAAGCATTACTTCGCAGTTTACGATAACTAAACACCTGGATTGCTTAAGTTCCCTACAGCGAAATGGACAGGTTTTCTTTAAATAAGGGAGAAAAGGCATCATTACGTCACTTTATAGACGAATTCTTATGCGGAGGAAAGTTTCGGCGTTACAGACGTTGCAAGCTCTGGGAGAAACTCCTATTATTCGTACTAACAAAAGTACTTCACCAGATACCCTCCAAGCACCTAGAATATATTTTCAAGTCCAGTTCAATTGATCGATTATTTGCTATATCTAACGCGCATCAAAGTCTACACTCGAATTGTTGGCCGTCTTCATGATAACATGCAAACTGCTCTAAGTTTTTCCCACAAATTTACTCAACTTATTTTTATCGGTGGGGCTATTAGGAGATTAACTGTTGCTTTTTTGATTACGCAAACGGAATAGTCCTACCTTTCGATAATCCTAAAAGGGACAAGTTAACCGTAGTAACTGGACCCCCACTGTTATTGTTTATCTGTTATGTAATTTACGTGTCATACAGGTACAAACAGGAGCCGTATCGTTGTGCACATCATTGCAACAATTAGCTCGACTGATGCAACACTCCCTAATACCATCTTTATATCGGGTCTGAGATACTTAATAACTTTCGGCATGTAAGCTACCAAGGTAATTTACACCGCTAATGTAGTTTAGAACTATTAATGAAGACGGTCGAGAAGATCCTAGTAAGCACATTATCTACGTTAATGCCACATTTCTTGTACTAAGCATAAGGCTTGCCATCTCCCAATCTATTTGGTAAGCAGTTTTACGATTCCTCTTGTGTCTGGTTGTGAGTTCTAAAGCTGATTTAATGGTATTCTTTGTTGGCCTCTCATACTATTATTGTGAACCAAGTAAGCCTAACATTAGAAAGATTCCAAACATGCACTTTGCTTGCACTTTAGCGTCACTCACAACCTTGGTAGCTGTAGAACGCTCTCAGTGCCTAATCTCCATGATGCCCAGCTCCTTGGTAAGAACCGTGTATAAAAAGTGAAACCCGTTTGAAGCCCGTCTCTATCCTTCGAAATACTTATTCGAGCAATGCTTACCGATCATAGATACGTCTTATGGATTATACGACTGCACCTTCCCTACCTACTCAGTGATAGCAATACTTACCAGCCAAAAAAGGAAGACCTGATAAAACGCTTAGAAGGCAAAAGCAAAGACACTCCACAAAAGCTGGAACAAATGAGGCAACTCACAAAATTGGAACACGAGATATTGCGAGCACAAGACAGTATTATCGCGGTTCTATGGCTTAACTTAAATATAAAAACCGGAGTGCCGCTTCGCCCCACCGTGTCGCTACCTAGAGCAAAAGATTGCAGTTTTGCAAAGGAGCTCTGGAGATGGCTAAAACACCTAATCGGGGGATCGGAACACTTGATCAATTCAACAGAACAATTCCTTGAGAAACTTAAAACCGTAACCATTGAACGAACGAAATAATGGCCCCTTCTGATGTTACCGCCTTTTTCACCTCAATCAATATCAGCTTAGCGAAACAAACAATGTCGCACCTACTGGAGGAGCACAAGTCGTCTGATCCAAGCAGTAAACTGGACGCGAAAGTGATGATGGAGTTATTGGAATTCTGTCTAGCGACACATTTCACTTTTAATGGTCAAATTTACGAACAGATCAACGGCACACCAATGGGATCGCCGATCTCTGGTCTGGTAGCCGAAGCAGTGATGCAGGCGCTGGAACAAATAGCACTTCCGATCGTGAGACCAAAATTTTGAGCATGATCCGTAGACGACACCTTTGTTATCCTCAAGCCTTTTAAATGGAAGGAAACACACGAACTAATCAACAGTCTGTTCGATGGTATTCAATTCACCAGGGAGGATGAGAACAACGAGCAGTTATCATTCTTAGATGTTCCCACACGACGGATTGACGTTTAACGGTTGGAGAAAACAGTCTACCGAAAATCTACGAATAGGGGCCTGGTCCTCAACTACAGCAGCAATCATCCGGCAGCCCGCAAACGCAGCTGCATGCGATCTCTTTCCAAATCAGCACAAACCCATTGTAGCCCACCGTAGCTGAGATGGGCAGAGGATGACCATCTCTTCATTCTGCTCAAGTGAAACTCGTACCTGAAAGGGTTCATGTTATGCTGCCTTGTAGCACAAAAATCTTCTCAGCACACATTGACAAATGCAACAGTTGGAATGAGAACAACGCTGCCCTATGTCAACGGAATCACTAAAATAGCAGCGAGGCTTTTATTGCCTAATGGTGTCAAAGTTGCACACTAGCCAACGGCAAGAATTTGCAGTGAACTCTTCAAAGGTAAAGATAAACTTAGCAAATAGGAAGAAACTGGTGTGGTATATAAGATTAACTGCCGGAACTGGGACAAATACTACGTGGGAAAGAATGGAAGTATGATTGGCACAAGACTACACGAACACAGCCTAGCCATTCGTCGCCACGGTCGGAACCCTGATTTCAGTGCATATGGATGCCCAGAACCATCAATTCTACCTGGAGCACACCGGGATCCTCCAAAGGA
>CALYDF020009728.1:0-10609 GCA_944474145.2 Dicrocoelium dendriticum
ATTTCACACCGGCAGCTCAATTAGAATAATCATACTGGATAGCTTGCTCTTCAATTATCTTCCAATGGATCACTCAGGATTCTTTAGCTATTATTACTCGAGGTATGACTGCGATATATGGCAGAGCGATTATGTCCAAACAAATGGATCCCGATCCCACCACAACCAACTCGTTCTTTCGCATGTTCATCATCGCACAGTTACAAGCATGGACATATGAACAATTTTCTACTGTCACTACAGTTCCCATAAAATGTCTGTACAGCTGTACATACCTGATCATGCTTCAACAGGCGTGCCTCGCATAGTCGAGAATAAATATTTATTTATTTATTTATTTATCTTCCACATATCTCTTGACTGGAGGACTTTCGACTACGGAAGGCACATTCTAATGCCAAAACAAAGCTTGAACAGTCGGTCATTCTAAGCTCTTTAATCCGCTTTGACCGCTCAAACGGCCGTGGTTACCACAATCTCTATTCAATTTCACGACATAGTCCGGGGATCTGCGATTCTTTCTTCGGAACCTATCCTGTCCTCCAAGACTTCAACATATTGCAACGTATATTCTTCGAGGCTCCAGGTGGTTCTGCATATGATCAACACATCATATCCAGAAAGAATGCTTAGTTCCTGACCTACCGATCTGGAACAGGAGTGGACCCAGGCACGCAATGGCCGCTCGCATAGCGCATCAGTCAGCAGAAAAATGGGACGCAACTTGGCTGCGAATAAGGGAGCAAAAGAAAGTTCAACAAGAAACATAGCCAGTTACAACTTGCCATTCAATGGATTGGCGGCAGTGTTTCAGGACGTGGTGGGTTTTCGCCTGGCAGGCGTTCTCCCTATAAAAAGCCACAAATGTCCGTTTAACAACACTGCAACGTGGCGAACGTGACTCGCCACCGAATAAGGTCACAGCCCATAATTTCACACCGGCAGCTCAATTAGAATCATCATACTGGTTAGCTTGCTCTTCAATTATCTTCCAATGGATCACTCAGGATTCTTTAGCTATTATTACTCGAGGTATGACTGCGATATATGGCAGTGCGATTATGTCCAAACAAATCGTTCTCTCGCATGTTCACCATCGCACAGTTACAAGCATGGACATATGAACAATTTTCTACTGTCACTACAGTTCCCATAAAATGTCTGTACAGCTGTACATACCTGATCATGCTTCAACAGGCGTGCCTCGCATAGTCGAGAATAAATATTTATTTATTTATTTATTTATCTTCCACATAGCTCTTGACTGGAGGACTTTCGACTACGGAAGGCACATTCTAATGCCAAAACAAAGCTTGAACAGTCGGTCATTCTAAGCTCTTTAATCCGCTTTGACCGCTCAAACGGCCGTGGTTACCACAATCTCTATTCAATTTCACGACATAGTCCGGGGATCTGCGATTCTTTCTTCGGAACCTATCCTGTCCTCCAAGACTTCAACATATTGCAACGTATATTCTTCGAGGCTCCAGGTGGTTCTGCATATGATCAACACATCATATCCAGAAAGAATGCTTAGTTCCTGACCTACCGATCTGGAACAGGAGTGGACCCAGGCACGCAATGGCCGCTCGCATAGCGCATCAGTCAGCAGAAAAATGGGACGCAACATGACTGCGAATAAGGGAGCAAAAGAACGTTCAACAAGAAACATAGCCAGTTACAACTTGCCATTCAATGGATTGGCGGCAGTGTTTCAGGACGTGGTGGGTTTTCGCCTGGCAGGCGTTCTCCCTATAAAAAGCCACAAATGTCCGTTTAACAACACTGCAACGTGGCGAACGTGACTCGCCACCGAATAAGGTCACAGCCCATGACTTCACACTGGCAGCTCAATTAGAATCATCAAACTGGATAGCTTGCTCTTCAATTATCTTCCAATGGATCACTCAGGATTCTTTAGCTATTATTACTCGAGGTATGACTGCGATATATGGCAGAGCGATTATGTCCAAACAAATGGATCCCGATCCCACCACAACCAACTCGTTCTTTCGCATGTTCATCATCGCACAGTTACAAGCATGGACATATGAACAATTTTCTACTGTCACTACAGTTCCCATAAAATGTCTGTACAGCTGTACCTACCTGATCATGCCTCAATTGGCGTGCCTCGCATAGTCGAGAATAAATATTTATTTATTTATTTATCTTCTCCGAGATTTTCAGTGGGTCTTCATGGTTGCGTCTGTACCCTTCGCAATTATCGGTATTGACTTACTCCGACATTTTGGGTTGCTTGTTGATGCTGGTTGCCACAGACTTTTAGATGATCGTACGAAACTAGGTGTTGATGGTGTCCCTTCAGATGCCCCGATAATCAGCCCTGTAGTTTGGATCGCAGAAGCACCGTTCGACTACTTGAGCCTACTCTCCGAACACCCGCGACTGGTTCGACCGGTTGCAGAGCTACCACCAGTCACGACAGAGGTCGCTCACCACATAGTTACACGCGGTCAACCAGTTAGCGCACGACCAAGACGGCTTGCTCCAGACAAACTACGGGCAGCACGAGCCGAATTTGGCCGCATGCTTCAACTTGCTATCGTCAGACCGTCCAACAGCCCATGGGCGTCGCCTCTGCACATGGTCCCGAAGAAGATTGTGGGGGACTGGCGTCCTTGCGGCGACTATCGATCATTGAATACGGTGACCACGCCAGATCGCTATCCGATACCACACATAGTGGATCTCACCGCCAGTCTGGCGGGTAAAAGTATCTTCAGCAAAATCGACTTGGTACGCGCATACAACCAAATTCCGGTAGCCGAGGCGGACATCGCTAAAACTGCCGTGACGACTCCCTTTGGTTTGTTCGAGTTTCTGCGCGTGCCATTTGGCCTAAAGAACGCCGCGCAAACTTTTCAGCGTTTCATCGACCAAGTTTGTCGTGGTTTAGACTTCGCTTACGCGTATCTTGACGACATTTTAATCGCAAGCTCTTCACGAGAAGAGCACATACGCCACGTACGAACACCTTTTGATCGTTTATCTCAACACGGGGTGACGATCAACGCAGAAAAGTGTTCGTTTGATGTCGATTCAGACAATTTCCTGGGCCATCGTATCCCTTCTGCAGGCGTCGTGCCACTGCAGGACAAAATTCAAGCCATCATCGACTACCCCGAGCCTCATTCTTTCAAACAGCTCAGGCGTTTTGATGGCCTGGTCAACCTTTGCCGTCGATTTATACCCAACTACGCCTCGCTGATGCAACCCCTCACGGACCTTCTCCGAGGGAAACTTAAGAAAGTCGAATTTCCTGCCTCAGCACGCTCTGCTTTAAAGTCGCTGAAAGAGGCTATCGCCAACATAGCTTCTATAGCGCACCACGATCCCGCCGCCCCACTGTCCCTCAGTACTGGCGCCTTGGATGTTGCAGTCGGCGCTGTTTTGCAGCAACGAGTATCCGACACGTGGCAGCCCTTAGCGTTTTTCTCCAAACGCCTACAACCTACCGAATCTCGTTACAGCACGTTCGGTAGAGAACTACTAGCAGTGTATCTAGCGATACGTCACTTTCGACATGTCTTAGAAGGCCGCTCCTTTGTTGTCTTCAGCGACCACAAACCCCTGACTTACGTGCTCGGCTCGACTACCGACCGATACTCTCCTTGAGAGTCGCGCCACCTTGACTATATCGCTCAGTTTACGACCGATATACGGCATGTCTCCGGTGTGCACAACCTCGTCGCCGATGGACTTCCCCCCAATCAAGCTATTTCCGCTGACGTCGGCACTGCTATCGACTTGGCAGCCATGGCCACAGCGCAACTCAACGACCTTGATGTTGATCTACTACGCAGGTCTCCCTAATTGAACATACGACCCGTTCCGCTGACATCATCAGACGGCAATATACTTTGCGACTTATATCTGGGCACGCCGCGCCCAGTTGTCCCACGCGAGTTTCGGCAGACCGTGTTCGGCACGTTGCACGTCTTGTCTCATCCAGGCTTTCGTGCATCGGTTAAACTCGTAACCGCACGATTCGTTTGGCACAATGTTAATCGGGACGTCCGTACTTGGGCAGCTGCTTGCCCTCCGTGTCAACGCACGAAGATGCACAAGCACACGAGAAGCCCATTAGGCACGTTTCCGACGCCAGACGCACGCTTTCATCACGTGCACGTCGACCTCGTAGGTCCTCTACTACCTTCCAAAGGCTCTGTATATCTACTGATCTGCATCGGTCGATTTACTAGATGGCCTGAGGCCGTCCCCATCACAAATTGCTCCTCGGAAACGGTAGCGAAAGCTTTCATGGAGCGTTGGGTAGCTCAATACGGCTGTCCCGCCATCGTGACCACCGATCGAGGGTCACATTTCTCGTCGACATTTGTCATGTTGCTTAAGGATTTAGGCTGTCGCCACGTCCAGACGACGGCGTATCATCCGGCCGCTAACGGCATGGTGGAGCGTTTTCACCGCCAGTTGAAGGCAGCGCTACGTGCGCACGCAGATCCTTCATGGTCTGAAACGCTTCCCCTTGTTCTTCTAGGCTTAAGAAACACGGTTAAAACCGATTTGGACGCCACACCAGCGCAGCTAGTCTACGGTTGCACGCTGCGGTTTCCCGGACAGCTGGTAGCACCAGCCCCATGTACTTCCACTTTTGACTACGGAAGTTACACTGATTGATTGGCTCACCAGATGCGTGAGTTACGTCCACCCGCTCCTCGATCGCAGAAGACACCAGTGTACGTGCCCGAGAAGCTGTCTACTTGTTCACACGTCCTTCTTCGCGCAGACGGTGTTCGACAGCCACTTCAGTCGCCGTACATAGGACCCTTCAAGGTGCGGCATCGTGCGAGTAAGACGTACACTATTGACCGCGGTGGTCGACACGAAGTCGTCACCATCGACCGTCTGAAACCCGCCTATCTGGAAGTAACTACCTCGCCTACTTCGTCTAGTAGTGCCTCGTGCGACGTCCCAATTCACCATACCAGTATTCCGCATGCTAGTGAAGTCCAACCAAACCACGATCACGGTCTGCAAGCTTCAGCAGTCCCGACATCACCCGAACCTAGTCCGCCGCCTCCCACGACCAATCGCCGTGGTCGGGAGGTACGTAAGCCCGTTCGCTTCTCCGACTATGTACAGTGTAAATACTTTTAACTTTGTAGATATTGTATATATTTGCCTCCTTTTTGGTCGATTAACGTTTTGAAAACGAACAAAAATATCAAAACCTCCAGAAAACCTTTCTCTCCGAGGTCTGGAACTTCTTGAGGATCTGGGATCGGAACGTGAAAGAGCTTGTGCCTGGGACAGGACATAGAAACCCCCAAGGACCTACATAGAACACGGCTGCACAACAAGTGGATAAAAATGCACTCACTACCATGACTGTCGTCCAGTAATGGTAGCTGGACATAAAGCCTTCCTACTCCTGTGAAGTTAACATAATCCTGTAAATTCTAGAAGCAAGAATCGGAAGTTTTGCTCACCTGGACACGAAGATGAGGAAGGTCTAACCCTCCACAGGCCTCAACCATTATGGCAGCCCCGAGCAAAAATAACCTGTTCAGCTAACAGAGGAAATTAGAAGGCAATTGATCGCGGTTAACCGAGGGATAAATCAGTCGACGAAGTGCTCTGCCAGTTTTAAATTAGCGCACAAACGGATTTCCGACAGTGTTTCAGGACGTGGCGGGTTTTCGCCTGGCAAGCGTTCTCCCTATAAAAAGCCACAAATGTCCGCTTAACAACATTGCGACGTGGTGGATGTGACTCGCAGCTGAATAAAGTCACTGCCCACAACTACATACTGGCACGCAGACCAGAATCCTAGTGTAATATTTTCCTGACAAGTTTTCTCTACAAACGGAATGCCCAGCCTGTTTACACTATAAATAAATAAATAAATAGTATATTCTCGGTAAAACGAGACACACCTGTAAAGGCGTGATCAAATATGCATACAAGCATAGCTTCTGTGGAATGTTAAAACATTTCGTTTTAATGAAAGTTATAAAAGAAAAGATGTTGTCCGTATGAGTGAGCATACTGTCAGGTAATAGTCAGACCCAGGGACATTATGGCGCTGTGGCGCGCAAAAATCCGTCAAAACACAAGTTGGGGGTAATTTCGCCAGGTAGTGATCCGTGAGCACAGGAGCCTAAACAAGGCTTTTTGCAACCAATAACCATTACGAGATAGAGATGATCTGTGCTCCAACAAAGCATTCTTCATAGCAGAATTAGTTGCACAGGTTCGATGTAGAAGGCTGAGGACTGCGTCAGTGTGAAATGCTTAGCTGTGACTTTATTTTGTGGCGAGTCACATCCGCCACGTTGCAGTGTTGTTAAGCGGACATTTGTGGCTTTTTATAGGGAGAACGCTTGCCAGGCGAGAACCCACCACGTCCTGGAACACTGCCGTAGCTTTCGTTGAACAGTAGTGCAAGTCGGTTATGCATCGTATAGACCGATTTTGCATTCTATTATTCGCAGTCGGTTGACAGCCAAAAATCTTCGTTGGTTGGCCGAATGGCTCAGTTCTGATACGGCAGCAGTCGTTGAAGCTGGTCAATGATGCAAGATTCGAAGAGTCGAATGATAATGATGCAGGTGAGTAAACACACTGTTAATAGAGGCCGGCTCTTCTATTATATTCATGCTCGGCTCGCAAACCATGTCCAGCTATCCTCCCTGGACTTGTCATGGGGTCGGTGAGTGAAGTTGTTTCTTGTGGCTGAATATGTCCTTAATAGGTAAAAACGCCATTCTCCGCAAATTGGATTTGGGATTCCTGCAAATGTAAGTAAGTGTAACTGTTTCCGTAGCCAAGTGAAAATTCCATAGAAGACCATGGGAATAGCCACGTATACGTGCGCAACGCTGTCCGTGAAATGACATCAGAATAGCTCCAGGTGACTGGCGAATAGGAATGTTTGAGGCAGTGAAGGTAATCACGCCAGAGTTGTTTGTCTTCGATTGTGGAACGGGGGATCCATGTACATATATTCTTCCAGGTGAGTAAATTATTCTCTGAGTACGAGGCAAGCTAAACCCATTTGTTTAGACCCCATGAAGGTAGCGCCTCCGGGATGGCGGAATGAGCTCCATTCGGACCAGTGTGTGGGGTTTTCATTTCCTGGAGAAAGGACCAAGCGTTTTGAGGATGGGTCGGCCAGTCCCAGTGGATAAACCTTCTTGTTTTGGCGGATGTACCTGTGGGAATCTCGGGAAAAACGGGCAACGGACAAGAGGTGGCCAAACAGAGACAGCAATGAATCAAGAAGCAATAACACAAACTGGTGGCGCTCACCGGTGCCTATGATTCATTCAAACTTATGTAATTTTGTTTAGTATACATAATTCGCAAGCGCGTTCTATACATTACGTCGCTGGTGTGACTCAGACTACAGCTACTACGTGGGAAGAAGGTTCTGCAAGCGCAGGGTCAAAAGACCGATATAACAAAGCGTTTTAACAAAAGTTAAGCGAATGATGCGATGGTTTTAGAGAAACAGGTAAACCGATGATGACGGCAGAAGCCAGAATGCGAGAGGCATCTTAGATGAAACTGAGGACAACTAGGTTGAGACCGAATGCGGGAGCAAGATAGGTAGAGCAACATTCCAAGAGGAAAAGGAATTACAAGGAATCGGCTAGGAGCGAATGAATGCTGATGGTAATACGAGGAGTAGTTCGTAAGAGTAATTACACTAAAGCGTTCATGATTCTACAGTCCAAATGCCTTCAGATTCTAGGAAAATGGTCACAGGGGGCCAAAACTGCCGTGCATTGGGTGTCTATATGACCCGTACGGTCTCAATAGTATACCAGTGCGAGCATAAGGTAAAGAGCATAGGAATAGGAAGAGTGGTAAGTTGAGCATACTAATGGAAGTACTAGTCAAGCAACACTTAGCAATCGACCGCCAATACTCAGGAACGAGCTCAGAGCGAATGAAATCATGCGCACGAGGATAACTTGGATAGGCGCAATGAGTGTAAGCTGTGGGAATACAAATTGGAGCGCAATAAGAGAAAAGGCCAAGGATAATAAGAAATAAAAGCAGGCGGAAAGTTACAGACGGGAAAGGTGAGGGAGGAAAACGGCAGGAGAGTAAAGCCGGACGTCCGAGTTAAAAAGAAATGAAAACAGAAAGCGAGAGAAGAAAAGGTTAGGGTCGGGGTGAGAAGAGTCTATTGGTAAAGAGTAGAAAAGCCCACGAGGCTCTCCAAGTAGTGTAAACAGCACCAATAGGTCAGCCGAACCAATGGAATTGATGTCTCAGAAGTCCAAATGAATTTAGTGATTACGAGGCCGACTAAGCGGTATTGGATTAACCGGCGCTTTGGGACTAGGTCGTACAATGCAGATAAGAATGAGGCAATAACAATAATGTGGGGTAATAGAGTTAACTCTGCGGAGCCAATACCGTTTAAGGCTCGGTAACATGGAAGCAGTCAGAGATTAACAGACTAGTCCAGTGAGACAGGATCACGGCAGGGCAGTAAGCTGGTCGTCCGATTAATAAGGGGAATGAAAAGAGAAAGCGAGATAAGAAAAGGTTAGGGTCGGTATGAGAAAGGTTTACTGATAAGGAGTGAGGGAGCCAACGAGGCTTTCCAGGTGATGTAAGCAAGACGTCGAGTCAGCCGAACCAAGGTTTGTAACGTGGAATAACTCTAAGTAAAAGTGGAAACAAGTGGCTGATCTAGCGAGACTAGATTAGTCGGCGCGTAGGAATAGCACGTAAACTTAAAGGCAGGAAAAGAGGCTGTAACAGAAGGTGAACGAGTCTAGCAGCCTCACGTAGTAAGGGATCAAGAGCGTTGAGTCTGCATAGCGTATACCACTTAAGTCAGAGTAGCATATCAGCAATCAGAGAGAAGGAAACTGATCGGTGGACTAGTTCACCACACCGCCAGTTGAAGAACAATTGAGAACAGAGCGCGATAAAACATAAGTTAGCGACAGGATGAGAAGGGTTAATTCACGATGGGTAAGAGAAGTCCAATAGGCTCTCTAGGTAATGTAAAGGGATAGTAGAGTCAGACGAGCCAAGAGAGGTGACGTCTCAGAAGTCTGAATAAATCCGGAGAGCAGGAGGCCGATCGGGTAGGACTTGATTAGTCTGCGCGTGTGGATAAGGACATGTAGTAAAGGTAAGAAAGGAGCCAGCAGTAAATGGTGAGCAAGTCAAGCAGGCTCTAAATTTAAGGGAAACATCATGTTAAGACTACGGGGCGCATACCGCGTAGGTTTTACTAGCATAGTAGCAGACTGAGGGAAACAGACTAGGCAAGTGAGCCAATATCACGGCAATGCAGTAAAGCCGGACGTCCGATAAGAAAGGGATTGAAAACAGCAAGCGAGAGAAGAAAAGGTCAGGGTCGGTATGAAAAGGTTTACTGATAAGTAGTGAGGGATCCCACGAGGCTTTCCAGGTGATGTGAGCAAGACGTCGAGTCAGCCGAACCAAGGTTTGTAACGTGGAATAACTCTAAGTAAAACTGCGCACACTAGAACCCAACTTGTCGTCATGTTTTGACGAATTTATACCTAAGATTACTTTTACAATTTCCAAAGCTTGGACATCTTTCGGCTTACTGCCGATTACATACATAGCAACGTGTTTGTTGCGAAACATAAATTGCTTGTAAACGTTGATCATGCCTGGTCAGGTGTGTCTCGGAAATTCGAGAATATACTATTTCTTTATTTATTTATTTAAAAAATATTTAAACACGCAGCTCATTCGTTTATTCTTTTTGGCGTTTTCTGCGCGTGTTTTTCTATTTTCTCGTCTTTACATGCCTCAACCCTCCCCTTCGATCGACTGGCCCACACGAGGAATGTTTTCGAGGACCCTGACGCGAACACTGGTCGCTTCTCCGCGGGACTAGAATTGCTTCTTCGCGGGACGAGGATCGCTTCTTCGCGGGACGAGGATCGCTTCTCCGCGAGACGAGGGTCGCTTCCCCGTGGGACCATGGTCGTTTTCTTCGTGGGACGAGGTTCGTTTTGGCGCGGGGTGGGGTGCGGCGGGGGGAGAGACCACTCCCAAGCGCACCGTTTGGCAGCAGCGGAGGTTGAGGTCCTGTCGGTCTTTTTCTGGGCTAGCTAGCTTTTTGTAGTCCGACAAGCCCGCTCCAACGGCTTGCCGAAATGCACCCTGCCCTGCATTCAATAAATAACAAATCATAAACGGCACAGCGGACTCCGACTTCCTACGAACCCCCATTCACACGAACCCTCATTCATGTTTACTCGGCACGATTTCGCCTTACGAACCTCGTTTCAACATTCATTATCGATTTCGAAGGCTTTCTATGTTCAGCCTTCTAGGGGGAGCTCTGTAGCGCCCAAAAAGATAACTCTTACCTTTCGTGTACAATTTACTTGTTGACCGATTGTACATTACTCCTTCTTGTTTTAATCTTACAACCGGCTCGACCCACAACTGCCTCGTAAGTCCCCGCGCTCATGTGTACGCTCTTGCCTCGCTTCATCCGTCCGCTTCTTGTTGTAGCCCATCGAATACAGTCCGCTGTGTCCGACTCCAATTGCCTTCTGATTTCCGCGCTTAATTATGCGCATCGTCTCGGACTAGTATTAACTAGTCCTAC
>CALYDF020009729.1:0-10565 GCA_944474145.2 Dicrocoelium dendriticum
GCAGTAACTACACACTAAAAATATTTCAGCCTAGCTAATGTGATTAGGAAAACTTGCGCTTCGAAATGCTTTCTTCTTTGTCGTCGAGACGCACAGCAAGACGTAGCTGAGAAATTTAATAAAACAGTACCGCCTATACTTTACTCACTTAATCGCCATGCAGAACAAATTTCCACTGCAGTACGACTTTTGCGTCTGTGTTCATTTCGATCCCACATAGTTTGCTGCAACAAGGAACTCCAACGGATCAAAACGTTAAACACTAGGGGTTCGGTATATTTCCTGAAAGGCCTCAGAAGTTATTATCAAATCAAGACAGCGCGCTATACATGGTCTTAACGTGCCTACAGTATATTTGCTACTTGGCAGATCCTCGTGAAGTCAGCTGCTTTTTGTTTTTCGAGGTGCGGTTGAGTTTTAAGTTGGAGTTGGGATTCATACTTCGACCGAACACCAGATCAGGATGGCCATATCGCTAATGAGTAAATGCCGGATCCCCCCCAGAACTTATAATGGTCGCAATAACATTCGATGCGCTGGAATCTACAAGGAGATTTTGCACTTACTTTTTCGCGCCCGTACTGTAAACTGGAAATTGTGGTCATTGCAATCACCTTCATTTAAAGTTAGTTGGGCCGGTTTTCCCAGATTTTAACAGAAATCTCTGGCAAGGTCTGTATAATCAGACGGGCACATCATGTTTTCGTAATGTATTGCATTGAGGAATTAGGTCGACATGGATGTGCTGGAAGGTTACCTGATTAAGATCATTATGTTATTTTACATTCGGTGGATTGTTGGGTGCATCTGGCTATAGGAGACATTGATGCGGCACTTCAGTTTCACAGTTTCCGACAGGTGAAGTCACGGATGTATTCTCTGACAGTCTCTTAGAGAAAGCCCATGCGTACCAGGCCCGAAATAATTTTAATTTAGACAGGCTGTACATTTACTGTGTAGGGCATCTGAATTACGGAATGGGGTTTTCTGGGAGAAAGTAGAAGCACGTCAGATGTAAACGACTTGTATACTTCGGAAAGTGAAAGGCATTGTGACAGCTAGAGATCAAGGCATTCATGATAGATTGGGATGTATGCCCTTAATTGGGATCTAAATTTTAGTTGTTCATTGAACTGCAAGCGTATTTTCGTTTACTTCTACAAGTACCCTCTGCAATCGCTGATTGGACAGTTGCTTACGTCGGTCTTTCGAGTTTTTCAATTAGCACAATCAAGCTGCTATAAATTTTCTTAAAGTTACAGATATACCGGAAAATTGGTCTCAGGTTTACTATTCAACTGCCGACTCCGAGTAAACCTCTGCAGTTACATTTACCGTGAAATGTTTTAAAGTAGTTAAAACATACTTGTCCATCTGTATTATCTTGCACAGGTCAAATTTATCTTTATTGTGGGCCATGTTTAATTATGAGCTGCACATTTTTGGTCGCACGCTAGTCGTAATGTTAATCAATCTTCCAAGTTTCCTAGGCTCACGTAGATAGTGGAGTGAATCAAACGTCTAGGGTGTACTCAGTCGATCGGCAGACGCAACTAATGTGATAAACAAGCGCGCTTTGCTAGCGAGCGGATTGATTGCCATCGCTTTTGAATGTGTAGCAACCAGTATTTTAGACTAAATGCAAAAGGGATACACAAATGAGTGGAGCAGATACTTATTCCCACACGACTTTCCCTAGGCGTTTCACATTATGCTAAGCTCTGGCTCGATGGATAATCTCCAGTTTTTTTACTTCTACCATTTACAGAAAGGAGGAATCGGCATAAAACCGATAAAGTTTACGCGAAAGTCTAAACACCACAGCCGTTTAAAATGACCGGTGTTTTTGGAATATTGAATATTAGGAAATATTCTTATCTGCGATTTTCCACGAAACAGGGCTAGTACATCAAAGTAGCTTGAGCAAAACTAAGTAAGCTGAAAGCATCTGCTTGTATAAAGTACGTAAACAAGACAGTAAAACTACGTGTCTGCTGACTATTGAACGAACAAGCATGCAGACGAATAAGTATATTCACTTCACGAAACGTACACAGGCTTTTAATAGAAACGGGTGAATGGAGCATAAATTGCAATAAAGGAAAATGGTTTACGTGCATCGATCTATATTGCCAGTCTAGTTTGCCTCTCGCGTACCTATTGATAAGAAACATCGCCTTGGCGGGCAGCCTAGTTTTGTCTGACCGAAAGCTTTATCTGTGAGGTTCCCTAGGGGAATGATGTTTGTGTGTTTGAAGACCTGTGAAATAAAGTTCCCTGATAGTTCACTAAGCAGCCAAATAAAGTAGTGCAAACGCTGCAGTTCAAAGCCTTGGCACACCACGTAAAGCTCGAGGTAACCATCGTCATATAAATCTAACCATAACCGACGAGAAACGTTTCAACGTTGTGATGCTCAAAGTCTTGTCTGTACTGAAACAATTCTTTAAATGTACTGTGCTCACGAATTCGGCCAGTTACCGAACTGAACTGGCGGACGTTTGAACATGGTTTAAAGCGAGGCAAGTTAACCGGCTTGGAACTTAAGTTAGTTAGCAATGGAAAATCTCTCTTGAGGACGAATCTAGGCTGAAGCTGTCTAGTCTAGATTCTAAGTCAAAGGTACGCTTCGCTTCCATCTTTGCAAACGAATAGTGTCTGTAACGAATTCAACGAGTATCCCTCTTAGCTAATCTTGCAGTCGGTGTTGCGCTGTTGAAGAGGAGTGCTAACTACTAGCCAATATTGAGAGCTCCAAATAGGTTGGGCATGACGGACTACACCCATTGATTCTCAAGTCGATATCGACCATCATCTCACCTTCCATGACTGACATGTTCAACTGGGCTCTAACCACAGGTTTAGTGTGATTATACTAGAAAAAATCATTAGTAATCTGATTGCGAAAGACGGTAACAACATCAGGATAGACAATTAAAGAGTGCTTTGTCAGAAAGCAGGATCGCGTAGGCGTGTCTACCATAGCAAATCCAGTCTAACTGTATGCTGCGTTACCGACCTAATATAATCTAATTTGCTCCTGAATCGGTATGAATGGCAGTGAACCGACGTATTAGCTACATTGAACTTACCCTGAGCTTCGAGAAGAAGAACAACAAGTTGAATGTGCCTTGTTGGTGTTTAAATGCGCCAAAAGAACGAGGAATTTTTCGTTGGAAGGACGTGGCGGGCATAATCAGCCATCTAATAGACTGATATCCATCTACGAATTTCATAAACAAAAGCACGGTGCTGAAATAAATTATGTTACTACTTCATAGCAGTGATCTGTATCAGTTTCGAGCAGCATCTGCCTAGTTTAAGGTGGGCCTAAATATTTGGAGATTTATTAGCTAACCTAAAGACTGCGACACCTTGGATCAAGAACTGAAGCACCTCTTAATGTAGTCTGTAAAGGTTTGCCTCCCGTTCAACTTAAGCAAATTGGTGTTTTTGATCAAAAGGAACACTAAGCAATGGTCAAATTGCACAGACGACGGTCATGTGCTATTTCGCAGGTCTTCTCTGAAGCACCTAAGTGTACTCACACCATGTGTATTAAAATCGAACAGTAAAAACGGGCTGCATCATAACGGAATGCAAATACATCTGGCGCTCAAACTAAGCTCATGTATTTTGTTTTAAACAACCGCTGTAGTGTGGCTCGGTTGCGAAGCGCAGTCTCAAGATAGACCGTGCTTCGCACTGTATTAAATGTAGCCAAGGTATTTCCTTGCTTCGTTTGTCCTGGTTGAATACGTTGTAGGAACCAGCTGTCTCGGCAATCCCAATGCGTTGGCAGAGCATAGCCAGTCAAATAAACACCGCTAATGCATTCAACATGTGATGTCGATGTATACGGACCCAAATTCTCTGACCACTGGAAGCCATGTTATCGATCGAGCTTGGCAGCTGCCTTAAATGCAGAAACAAGTGAAGAAACAAATACAGCTAAAGCAGCCGTGTTACTTTAAACGCGCTGCCTTACGATCTCATGGCATTTTTGAAGATATATTATCGGCTCCGTTTTAAGGATCGTTAAATATGCACGAAATAATTGTTATCACATTATTTACGTCCAAAGAATCTCTTGTCTAGGATTTTAAACGTCTTATATTTAAATGGTTTTCACTCGTTTTGTTTTCCAAGATGCATGGTGGAGTGTTTGCCCACATGATTGAATGAACCCTGCCTGTTACTCCATTCTGCGTAATACTGTCTGCCAAAATTCAAAAGTATTGGCCATCGAGAATTTGCACGATATCTACCTAAATCATCACGAAGTGTTTCGTTACAATGTTTTACTGCTAAGGAGGTTGTTATTAACAATGAGAGCAAAATTAAACCATACCAATTTTAAACACATACCTCTACTAGTTTATATATCCAGCTTAAACCGCGAGGTATGATATTCACTCCTGAACCCCATCATGGGAATTGGTCCTCCCATGATATACACATATATTATCATTATACTTAGAACAAACGATTAACTCAGTTATTTAATACGTTAAAATTTGACGCACATCTGGCACTAAATATCGTTAGCTAAATAAGTAGTGGTTACTAAAACAACCGCGCAATTATTTTTGCCAACTTCCTATTACAAGCAAATATACAATCTAATCAACCTAGAGGTGTCAACCACGGCATACCTATATGTTAATACAACTTAGCAACGATGCGTATCATATTATGTATATGATAACAATATGCTAGGTAAATGAATGTATCATCGACAGGATCAAATAGCAAAGAGCATCACTTTACTAGGTATTGTTGTTTATAACAGCGGGGGTCATGCTCTTGGATTCGGATTATTAGCAACTGTTTGAAATCGTAATTATTATTAGAAAAATCTTATAAATGGTCAAGATTAAAGAGCATTTATGAGTTTACAATTTGGCTTGGCAATAGGAAATGTTCTCGCCATGAAGCAACTACTTTAAATAACACGATATCAGGGCTGAAACGAAGTATGTATCTGGAGTGTACGCATTGTGTTAATAAAAGCAAAATTAGGCTGTAACCTCATTATTGTTTACCATAAAGATTTTAAGCACTGTTCCCCACCCAGTAATCCTCATACTGGCAATACAAAGCTCCTAAAGTATGTTACTTTTCTGTAAAGAATCCAGAAACGCTGGCATTAGAAGAACGTGCAATTTACCTGTTCCAGTTTCCTTAAATTGTTAGATAGCGTGAATACAACGTGCTTTAAGCCTAGTTTTAATTTTGCGGAAACAATAAAAACTGCTCGGCTTTGATGTGGATAAAATGGCGAATGGATACTATTGTCCTAGTTGTACAAATGGATGGTGGACATGTACGCAGCTGTTGTAAAAATAACAAAATCAATTAGCTTCGGCGGCGAAAATGCGAATGATCCAATCTTTCGTTTGTAACGCCTAGCATACTGTTCCTCACTGAAAATTAAATAAAGTATTGCTGCTTGTCGTAGTGAAGACATTTTTCCTTAATTTGACCCATATTGAGCCTGCTGTACCGTTTGAAAATATAGTTAATATAAAGCGTTTTTACATTCATTCATGGAACAACTACAAGTGGATCCCGAATGAACGAAACCACGTTTTTTTCATCAGCAATTTTCAATTATATGGTTGGGTGAAAAAATGGCTGTTTACAGAACTGGCAAGATAAGGCTGCTTTAAATTACGGTTTAGAGAGAACGGTTTAGCCATGTGCTCTTCTTTTGCTTTATCTATTATTGCAATTTAGTTAACTCTGTGTTACGGAAGCCGTTTCGTGTTTATTTGATTTTCAATATTTTATTATTGGTATGTCATATGACGTCAAAACTGAGCAAGTACCGTGCTGTGTACTTCAGAAATATCAACGATGATAAGTTATACGTCAATATGTGGTATAGCTGAATTGCGATATGCTTATTCGCTTTAAATCATAACACCGTCAGCTGAATATATGGGTATGTGCTTGCTGAAAACTCGAATTCCCCATTTTAGGTGTGTTTGGTCATAGGTATTTGTATATGTTATATCAGATCGCGTTTACTGAGACATGTAGATTTTCTCGTCACCATTTTCCAACAGTGATATTTTGTGGTTATAGTTGATGTGCATTCCCCCTCTCTAAGAAGATTAAGTTGTAAAAAGCAAAACAATTATTTACAACTTTAATCCTAACAAAAGATAACTAGTTTATACCATTGCACCCGTTAAAATAACCCTTTAGATTTTGCGCTGAAATAATAATATTGCACTTATTATTATTATTATTCCCAATTTTTCGCATGCTCTTAATCCTGCATTATCTACTTTAAGTTACTCCTAGTTCGAATACTCCTCACGATGGTTGCAGAACTCGCCGACTTTTACAGCCACACGATTTGCATCAATCGGACTTATAAATAAAATATTGCAAAATACAAGCAGTCAATGCAGAAATACCGATGACTCACGAAAATGTGTCCATTTAAAAATGATTTAATGCACACTATTAACAGACAACCACAAGTATTATTAAAAAAACTTCCATATGACAGTTAGAAAAATAAGAGCTAGTTTATAAGAATAAAATCAGTTACTTAAAATTCAATCGTAATTCCTGAATGTTCAAGGATATACGGTTGGTCTTGTAACACGGGAATTGTTCTGAGGTGCGCACAAGTACATTCTTCCATGGTCCCCTCATTGTTATATGAGATAGCCTAAGGTTTTGATCTTTTTCGCAATTGTATGTTTTTAGTGTACAGTAGAATGGCCAATATGATTACGCTAGCGAGGTAGTTGAAGAGTCTGCAATCTAACCTAGGCCATTGTAGTCGTTATTGTAAAACGAGATGAAGCCCTGCTACTGGTTAAATATAAGTAATCCGAAACCAAATTCATGTCAAGGTAACAGGGGTGCCTTAGTAACTAAGCTGGAAGATAATTTTGATTCCATTACTTAAGGCTGAGTCAAACAATTTATGATCCGGTGAGTTAAATTCATACAAAAATGGTAGGTTACTAAGTCATCTACGGTAGTTTGGCTGAGAGACTCAGTCCGACTAACTCGAGCTATATGACCTGTCTTGAAGGAATTGCTCAGTGGATGCTGCCGGATACATGATGTTGACATGAATTGTAGTCAACAAGAAAGTGTGTAAACTCTAGCGTAGTCGACAAAAGCAAAATAGAAATCAGCATTCAAAATGTCGTTCTGATGTTTTCACTCAACGATTGATGATTATTTTTCATTTGTTTAAAAGATATTCGGTGTGCATACAACTTTGCCGACCTAACAGGCCTTTTGCTGAAGTAAGGAATTCATGGAAAAATCAGTAAATTGCTTTGAACAACAGTGACGAATGTCCATGCAGATTTGCTTTAATGTCAAATTGCGTGGGATTTTAAGAGAAAAGTGTGTGCTAACCACCGCTTTATGTGGATGTGCTGAACATTCTTATTTAAATGCCAAGGTATTTTGTTTGCTTTTTGAAACCAGATGGCGGTAACCTTTGATGACAAAACGATAAGCAAGTTAACGTTTAAAATTTGTACCTAAGGGTCACATGCATGTCGCATATATATATATATATATATAACACAGGTAAACCGATTAGACTTCGCTATGCAAGAGACATTCTAACCTCAACTACGCTGAGTTATATATCGCAGGTGCATCATCTTATTTCGAATATGTTGAAGGATATAAAGTGCTCATGATTAAAAGCATCTAGAGCAAATGAAACTTGGTCGAATCATATGCATTGTTGTTTGCACTTGTAAGTACACTTTTACACTTTCGATATGAGAAGTCAGCTTTATTATTACGCAAAACGGGAAATGAAAAGAGAGCGCATTTAGTATGCAGGTTGAAGACAGATAAACAAGCGTACCTCTTCGTTAATGCTATGCGAGTATCAGAAATAAATCAGCAATTGATCTGCATTGCTGTTTTCAGAACAATAATTTTCGCTGTGCCAACAATATTTAATTGACTGATGGACAAAAATAGCAACGTTACAAATGCACATTGTATAGATGAAAATCATGCCACCCAAATAAACGGTCTCACATATGAACGTCATAACTTTCTTTGATGGTACCGTGTAAAAGCCGAGTTTATCGATCGGGACCATCATTGCTAAATAACGAAAGCGCTTTTTGCTACCTTTGCGTAGCACGTAAGATACTCTAATTTCTTAACAAAATATAAACGTGGCACAGCGCTAGTGACCTTGGAGTGGTTTAACGGAAGAAAAGTGTTAAGGATACTTGGTGCATACTCTGGTATTCGCGGTAGCTAAGTTTACAACGGTTTTTCATTGAAAAAGCAACGACTGGTGTAAAGAGTCAGTCTCAGGCAGCCGCCAAGAATACCGCCGAACCGCTAGCTTGTTTATTTCAACGATGGTTCAATAAAATGCCGAGTGCTACTTTGTTGTAACACGGAATAGTCTCTCATATATATACGAGTGAGAATTGTGCAGAGCCCTCGAATAATCGTCCAATCAACTCCTTCCATTTTCATCCAATTGATTAGAGGCATACGTAAGAGACCACGAACGGAAAATATAGTAGTGTCATATCAGCACGGATTTCACCACTATCGGTCCGGCACTACAAAGTTGCTGCTGGCCAAAGGCAATGCCAGAGAATAAACTGACTTATTTTATCTTTAGTTCTTTAAAGCGTTCGACCACCTTAACCAACTCATTCCCCTTCAAAAGCTTCGACATATAAAATCACCTACCCTGTGTTGGTTGACAAAATAACTTCTTTTAACATTAGCCTAATTGGGGAGTTTGCAGCTCCATTCCCGAGCCATCGGAAGTCAAATGTAATGTTTACCAAGAATTGGTGCTTTGTTCATATTTATTCCTAGTCAGCATCAAAGACATTACATTGTGCTACAATCCCACTTTTTATTACATTTAACACGATGTTGAGAGCTGGCATGACAAGACAGTGGACAGACAACAGTTACCGCATGAAAAGCACCGATATGGCTAACATGTAGTCGTCTGAAAACTTGATCTAGTTCAACGCGGCGACATGAAAAGTTTGATCTTACATAGTCTGCTTATATTTGAACATCACATACGGGACCAGTAGCTTCAACCTACTTCTCGGCAAATCCAATTTAACGTAACCATGAAGAATAACCTTTGCTGATCCAAACAGGCTGTAAAGGCATCGGGAAGGGCCAATAAACATCGGTTACAAAAGAACATTGGTAACTTAGAAGTCTCTACATTTCTGCAAATGCTGAATGCACACATAAGACAGCACGTAGGGAACGCGATCCTAGCTTGGCGTGCGGCGCAAACATGAAACAGAAGCGCTTGTAGCTCCACAAAATACTGTGACGAAACCCGCTGTGGGTTTGTTCCATTTTAACTACCTACACAGACCTTAAATTCTGGGATCATACATCGGTAGATATCGGCATCAGCCTGGGGAGCCCACCGTGGTTTACCTAACGCTTAAGGCCTAATACCTACGAACTGCTACTAATCAGCTACAATATCAATCTGAGAGTCCACCAACTTCATCTCTCTACGCAATGCGTTAGACTTAAATGTCGACAAAACGTAGGTACTTACAAAAGCCAATGAGTACCAGGAAGATCCCTACATAATGCAAATGGATGGAAAGAACAACCCATCTAATGATACTGAAGCGAATCCTACACAGCTACTATCCAGTGGCCAAACGAGAACACTAATAACGACCGCTACGTATCTATTATGGCCTATAATAGCGCCTGTTGATGTTTTCCACGACCAACTATGGAACAGAATGTTAAGGCAAAAAAGTACTACGCTCGCTAAACAAAAATCCTTCAACCACTTGCCAAGGTAGGAGATGTATGGTTGCAGTCATACGGGAATCCGAAGGATGATAGCGGAAGTTAGTGATCGTAAGCCGGAAGCGAGATATGGGCCATGAAGTCAAGGTTGGAGGTAACGTCCTTTTACAGAATTGGGTGTAACTGAGAAGGGTGCGTCATGAGCGGACACTGCAATGTGAGGATCTGCAGGAAAAATCGGGGAGGAGTTCTGCAATCCCAGACCAGTGCTATAAGCGCGCATGCAGTTAAGCGCTATACGAAACACATTAAACCGACATTCTTCCAAGTGAAAGAGGAAAGTGTGCGATTAGGGCTGGAAATATTTGTGAGTGAATGTTATGGTACCGTTAGACAGATGGTCAATCAAATGCTACCAGACATCTCGCGGAGTACCAGACAGATTCAATCCAGCACAATGGAAAGTGAGCATGTCCCCGGAAGCAGATTAGTCAGCCGAGCAGCAAATAGTCGGCGCACGATGGTGTCGAGCTCTACAAACACAGCCATAACAATTCCACTGATTGAGCATATGAACAATCGGGCACCAGGAGGTTCAAAAACACCGAAGATGAAGCGCGTAACCGTGTGGAGCGAACTGGTTCAAACTTCAGCCAAGGTTTCTGCAATTGGACCAAGGAAATAAGCATGCGACCTAATGGACGAGTGTCCAATCGAGCAAATCATAAAAGCTAGCAAGAAAGTCAAGGTAATTTTAGACAAAATGAACGTTACGAGCAAACGAAAAA
>CALYDF020009730.1:0-10573 GCA_944474145.2 Dicrocoelium dendriticum
TGAGTTCATCAGTTCAGATGTGAGATTTTGCTACTTTCTGCACCCAGTGCGTCTTTTGGCTTGGGTATACATGTTGATTAGAAGCTTCAAACAAACACCTCTGGAGATCGGCCCACTCGTGACCAAAAGAATCACAGCAGAATGTGATGGAGCAGTTAAATTAGCGTGTAGAAATAATATCAACCAGATGAGTAGACACATAGCATGTGTCACGACAATGTGGGATGCGATATGATTGGGTGTGATAAAATGTTGCAGTAGTTTAGAATAACAGGTAGTGTTATTAATGGGTTAGCTTCTCCGTTCAATACGTACTAGGTGATGCTAATTATCCGGATGTCAAAGCCCAGTGGCATATTTAACATCTACGAAGTCGAGATAAAGCAAACGATAAACACATTTGTTTCTCCACCTGCAAGTGGCATTTTCGAGCATAAATTTAAAGTATGCTGGGGTGCGGTGAACCTGCATTATATGTCGTACACGGTTTGGATCTGAGGAATTCAAGTCACCTGTAGACACTTGAAGACCGAATGATTTTACTAAGTCCTGCATGGTGAGAAAAGGTGCCAAGTCCATTGAAATTTTAGTCAGGTGCTCATTTGCCCGTGCTTTCATCGGTAGCTTGTTCCAAATGTGAGTATATGTTACCAGGAAGAAGTTAGAGCGGATCTTTCGGTTCCCCTTTTATACGGGTGATGAATAACTCCTATTTCTTGTGAGACAGGTTGAGGAATTTTGCAGGGCAAGATCTATTCCGGTCGTGTATACCCGGCAATGTATAATTTCGAAAAAATAGAACCAGATTATTTCTCAGGCGGCGTAGCCATGGGGGGTGTAGTTAGAGGCGGCGACAGCGGTCCTCATAGTTCAGAGTGGCGAACCGGCCAATAAGGAGTTTTGTGAAAGGACGCTGAATGTTTTCTAAACCAATTCGATTCGTACTACGCACGTGACTATAGGTGGCTGTACGGTATCCCAGTATAGGTGTCAAAATAAGCTTAAACTTTTCCAGTCGCCCTTCAGGTAGAACAATGGATTTAGTGACATAAGCGTTCAAACGCTTAAGCTTTGTTATCTGAGATGAGGCCTGCTGGAAAGAGTTAGGCGATGCGGAATATGTTACTCCAAGGCCCCTGAATGAAGAGGAGTTTGGGATGGTTATACTGACTAGGGTGATGGAGTCAGCAGGTAGGCAGCATCCATACCTAAACACTCGCGAGTTCTCAGCGGTGAATTGAATGGATCAATTTCTACTCCAAGAGTCCAGCGCAGATAAGTCCTCATGTATGTTCTAATGGCCCGACTCAACACTGTCTGGTGGCAATGAGTAGACGACTTTTATGTCTTCCGCAAAATGGTATGATTATCCATGTTTGGTTGAATCACATATGGTATTTATATAGAGTGGGAAGAGTGGTGGCCCAAGAAGAGTGTCTTGGACAACTCCGCTTGTAACTCCTCCCGAGGAGGAGAGTTGCTGGTCTATTTTAATTCTCTGTGTCCGATCTTCTAGGTGGGATTTCAACCAGATTAGCGATGCGTTGCTGAAGCCGTAAGAGCGCAGGACGGACAATAAAGTTTTATGTGGCACACAATGGAAGGCCTTGTGCATCTCTCGTAGAATGACAATAACTGCCATGTCACAGTCAACAACCGATGTTAGATGATAGAAGCATTGTATTTGACTGGTCACACGGGATCGTTTCGTAAGAAAGCCATGTTGTGCGTTGTTTGTCAGGTCTAACCTGGTTAATCTTGTTGCAAATTGACAATGAGTGGCAGAACAGGATCTGTGCGATCAGCACGCGACGGCTCTCAATTCAGACGAAAAGACCACGGCGTCAATTCACCTTGACAAAAAATGAAAGACGAAAGCCGGTAGAATGGGAGCAATGATTTGTATGTGTCTTAGAATGTGTGGGGTGGTAACACACCATATGTTCCATGGTGACTTAAGGGTCCTCGGTTAACTTTGTGTCCTCGAGGTCACATTAGATTCTAATTGTTCGGGGCTCCATGCACTACGAACGATGTCGAATCTACGTATGCACCTAAGCTCGGAGTAACACGCTGTAGCATTTGCTGACACCATCTCATCTTAACGAGACATTGTATTCAAGCATTGTGCTTCCTCGTTGATTCGAACAGCGATATCTCATGTCAAGCAGAGCAAGCAGTCACTGGTAAGGTACACAAAGCAAGCGAACATTCTGCCAATAACTCTCAGTGTCCTCAACAATCTTTACCGGTTTCCAAATGCAGGTAGTCGGGGATTTCATTTCACCTACCGTCCCTGTGATCAGATTGACTGAGGCGCACCTCAAGTGCAATGAACAATGATTTATCACGGGATGAAAGCAACTGTTTGACACGTCCCGTAGGATGGTTGCGGTGAATATGATGAAATTAAAATATGTCTGGGTCATCTATCGTACATCTTCCGAGATGAATACATTGATAATTAACCTCAGTGTTAAATGAAAAAATGATCGCGCGTAAACGTACAGAAAGACACTGGGATGCAGTGATGGTTGAGGTAAGGAGTGAGAAAAGTTGAATATGGTCGCTCACTTAGGTCCATTTGATACATAAATCCTGTTGAAAACATGCTTGGCGTAATCCACAATAGAGGAGTTAAGGTAACCAAATGTTGGGAGCTAAGAGCAATATCTAGTCGTTCTTTGAAAACATCCAAGGTGGGAGAGGATACTACTGAACCGAAGTCTCAATGGAGGATGCTTGTAGCAATCAAACCACACAACGGATTCGCCAACTCCAACTTACAACTTGCACATATTTCTGAACCGCAATTTACATCCATCCCCAGCGTTGTGGCTTCCAGGACATCTGGCACCAAGTGAATGCGGTGATCGCATCACACATGGTGACAAGGTTCAAATGTGCATGCACTTAGAGTATGCTATTAAGCTCGCATTCTTGATGAAACGGGGCTCAGATCTTGAGCCATACAACCCAATGCAAACCGCGGATAAGTTACGATGGCGAGTTCTCAGCAGCATATCTACGGCTCTTATTCATCTGGCGTAGATTTTGTCCGACGATCTGGTCGAGGGATGGGACACATACAAGTGGATGTTGCAATTAGACCATTGGCATCCCGTGTGCACTAGTGTATAGAGTTAGTATATAGAGTTACTATATTCAGTAAACGACTAGGGATTATCATCCATGAACCCGTCCACATCCAAAGACATCTAGCCAATTGTACGAATGCATCTGCGTCGCACGGATGAAGCAATGTGCTCTGGTCATGACAACATAGCCTGCCCAATCTTCCGATGCACACCAACGGGATTCAAATCCGGATCCACTTTCGTCTGGTTGCACAGCCGGACTTATTTGTCATCGAGAAACACATCGCACTGTGTTCCAGTCGGCGTGTAACGCGCGGTCGTCCGAATGCGTACTAGCATCACTCGTTCTATGAACTTTGTCTGCCCCCGAGATTGATTCGGTCTCTTCCCGATGTTGTCGATGACGATATTTCCAATAACCCCCAGATATGCACACTTGAACGAGAACCATGCAGTTTGGTTTCGGCAGAAAACACTCTGTGGAAATGCCGCGTATGATAAACCATGTTAGACAAGCTATTCTGTCGCGCAATGTAGGTGCAAACACGGTTCGCATGGATAGACTTTCGACGAACTCGTCTCAATTGACACAATATCCTGTGTGCAATGGTATGAATACAGAGCTGGCATTAAGGCAATCGACTAGCGATCGAGCTCGATAATACTCCAAACAGACAGTCGTTTGAAGCAAAAGTACATTGCTGCGCGTTGGGGTGCACTTGGTGTATTGTGTATGGCAGTACCATCAACTCGTTGGAATTGACGAACAGTACGAGTTGGAAAACGGAAATGTGACCGCTCGCTCGTGGATGTAATGAGATTAAGAAGACGCGCGCCTCCGTGTCTGCCTGTCCCTGACAATATCCAGTACCGATCTATCTCACGATCACTGCCCACATACGTGGCAAACATTCCGCTCTCCGTATTACATTCATCCGGATCTTTAACGAAGCACATCGGATGTGGGGATGTGATCCCAGATTATCCTAATCAAATGTTCCTCGTCTCGGTCTAGTGAGCTGATTATTCATTCCAAAGAATATTGATGGACACGAACTCGAAAGACTATTCGGATACTGGAGTTAACTTATTGACCAAACGTCACTGGATGCGCCTAAATGTTTGCCTCAGGCATTCTCCATGGTCACGGTGGCTGGCGTGTTCACGGGCACTGTTTTGCTTACGTAGATAATGGTTGGGGATTGGGATCGCTCGGACATGTCTATGATTCCACAGGGACGTACTCAGGCGGTTGTCATTCTGAGTGCGGACACTTTCCATTCTGACTCTCCAACTGCACCGCTTTCATGGACAGCCATCGTGCACCACCCGATTCCTGCTACAACAGTGATGTCGGACTGGTTCGACTGAGGTTGCAGATGCGGTTGCTGTCAATGACCTACTTGAATTCGTCGAAATCAGTCGAGCGTCTACATCAACCAATCGTGTCTCCTGTGTCAAAAAATACGACATGAGTGTTACGTGTTCAACCAATGATCGCTCACTATGACCGTGAACGTGATTGGCCCTACACAAACACGTAGTTAAGCACGCACACACGCACTCAAGGACACACCCTGACTTTCCGTGTTCACATGTAAACCGTTGAGTGTTCAGTATACTGCGTGCCAGACTGACGCGTCTTCTTGCTTATTCACTACTAGTTGAAATACGTACTTGCGGTTAGAGTCCATCCGTGATAATGATTAATAGTAGAATATAAAAGCGCATGTGAGTTAGTGTCGGAGTACAGTGCTCTCCGTCACTTCGCATTCAAGTCGAATTTGGTGCGCAGCATGACTCAGTGCAACAGGCACGTTTGTTTCCAAACTTCCTTGGCGACACCGAGCAACGTGTTGATGATGCTGACTTCGTGGGATTTACTGAACACATCACGACATGGCGAGTAGATAAGCTGAATGATTGTCAGTAGCCGCTCTATTGCGGCCTTAACAGAGTGCATCAGATTTCAGGCTGAAATCTGATGCACTCTTTACCACATAAGTTAGCTGAGTCTAAACACCTTCATTCGGATCGGTCAACATCTACTTCAAACCACTTCAGTCAAAAGTGAATTGCGTGTACTGAGTCAGCTTAACTTCGGTGGCTCTAGGTAAATAACTGAATCAACAATAGCTGGCCACAAGCAAACAACCTCCTTGGTAATTGATTCCGGACAAGTGAATCATGCCGTTTCCCTGAATGTCTGCATAATATGTTCGGTCAACCCCCACATCATCCCAACCTAGCATAGTATGCGATCGCAAATCCATACTTGATCAATCATGCTGACGCATCCTCATTCCATCAAACAACGGCAGCGCACAAACAACCCACTACCATGACTTGCGAAAAGTAATACATACTGCTCTCTGTCGATTTGATATCCATCCTCTCATGCACTATGCACCACGTAATTCATGAGTTTGCCATGTATGGCGTGAGCCCATAGGTGCACAGAGCCGCATGCTTAATCAGTAGCTGGCCAATCAGTAACAACTACACCTCAAGTGGAATGAATGCACCATTGACACGTCACCCCAACTGAGTGTGTCCCCAAATGAGAACATAGGTAAGAAGGATTGTGGGTAATTTCATTCGAGAAAGCAAATCACATGGAGCAATACATCGCAATATTCCGTACATTACGGGAAATGTCGGAAACAGGTTACTTGGCATGAATTCGAAAGGGAAATGATTTTGAAAACATCACATCAGTTCGTCACACTTGCTAAGTTAGAATAGTCTCAGATTTGTCAAAGTGGCTTGGTCCAAATACCGCATCCAGATCCTTGAAGTGTTGACAAAATGCATCCATGATGATCCGCTCAACGAGCAATGGTGGCAATGAACCCATCTCATACATATTGAAGAGTCGACCTCATCAAAGCTGAGGATGGTGGTAGCATGGCTCTCAACGCAGATGGGATTAAGCCGGATGTGTTGTGACTGAGTCGGCTTCGGTAACTGGGAACAGGTCCCATGCACCACGGATATGGATGTCTGCTGCGTAGGGACGTCAAACTGTTCCACATCGAGCCCTGACGTTGGTTCAGTCTCTGGTGTCGATGGGCTGTTCATCTGACGCCGTTTCAAGTCGCAAGGCGTGAAAGCGCTGTTGGTGGAGGGTAGGAGTGTACTGTCCAGTCGGAGCGTATGGTATTCCAACGTCTCCAATTGCTCCTGCTGGCGCACGCAAGCAATGGGCAATCGAGTACTATCATCATTGCAGTGTACCATATTCTCCTCAGCTGGCCCCTTCACTTGTGATTTGAGCACTGAAATGAAAATGATCCATGATTAGCAACACAGCGCAGAACGCGAACTCCAGGTGTCGCATGATGGAGACAATTGGGGCAGTGTGATGAAGTGGACAAATTTGGCCAATTGATGAGATCAGCACCTGCGCATCAGAGGCCCCCATGTGTGCAGGAAACGCAAACTCACTCGGTGTGAATCATGTATTCGAATACGAGACTGTAGCATGGACCTATACTCCCGTGTTACCTACAATCCCCTGGACCCCAACTTCAAATTTGGAGTACAACACTCAAAGCGTTCCGATTCTAACAACTCTGTTTCCTAGCGGTTCATAGGGGGGAAAACGAAGAAGAGGAAGCAGTCGTGCACATTTAGAAAGGAGATACTTTTCGACTGATACCTACCTACATGTGGAGGATACTCGAAACCAAGTATCACTAGTATCACCACCATCAACTCCAAGGACATCTGAACTTTGCATTTCAAATGCAGTGACGCTCATTTTACCGACATGGACCGAATGATGCTTTCCGCTACACTTCCATCACATGTGGAAGCCGTCGTAGAGAATTCCGCTCAATGCATCATCGTACTGCTTGAAAATTCGAGGACCTCTTATGTGATGGGTGACCACCACAGCACCTCGGGTTCACATCCAACGCATTCCAGCATTCTGCAGCCCATTTCAACCGGCTTTATGATTCGTACGAATCGGAACACCTATTTTCGACACACACCAAATGCAGTGTGAAACAGTGACCTCAGCACTAGTGAAAATGGTTAACCTCAACATGTCACAACAACATCGGTAATCACACACTGGAATTCATTCTTGTTAAACCAAAGCTTAATCGGTGACATTGCATTATGTGTTTCGTCCGGATAACGGAATCAGTGCCAAAGAACTAGTTACGAAGATCTTCTACCCTGAACTACAACACAAGCTGATCCCTGCTCAGTTGAACTGCGAAAGTTACAATCAATGCAGTGTATGTCAAGCAGCACTTACCACGTCGGTTGTCATTCGACGATGCAACACTTCCGAGCACAGTGTAACCGTCGTCTGAGATATCCGAATGTTCTTCCTCACGAGCCACTCTATGCTACAAAGTCAATGAGAAATGGGGTTGAATGAACACGTTGAGAAGATTTCCCAAGTGACAGTCAGCAATGTGTTATATGGTGGATTAACGCACAGGGAAATAAAGAGACAGTTACAGAAACTCACTTCTTCTTCTAAAAGCTCCTGTACTAATTCACGCACGTTGGTTGCAAAGCCTTGCCCTCGCTTCCGCTTCATTTTCATCCTATGCAACTGCAACCGATCAAGGTGGAAATTATTCCCACTGCTTCAAATGCCACTGCATTTGAAATGCAACGCTCAGATATCATCTGAGAGCTTTGTGGTTATTCTTGTGATATCTGGTGTCGAATATCGTCCACATTCATGTAGGTATCAGTCGACAAGCTTCTCCTCTCTAAATGTGCACGACTGCTTCCGCATCTTCGTATTCCCCCTGTGAACCGCTAGGAAACAGAGTTGTTAGAATCGGATGGCCTGAAGTATTGTAGTTCAACTCTCAAGGTGCGGTCGAAGGGATTATATGTGGCATGAGAGTAGAGGAATATGCTGCAGTCTCATATTCGAATACGTGGTTCACACCGAGCGAGATTGAGCTTCCTGCTAACTGGAGGGCCTCTGAGGCGAAGCGCGGATCCCATCACATTATGAGATCTCCCCGCGAAAGCCGATATCGACTGCTGTACATTCTTAGAGATTTCAGTCTAAGCTGATAGGGCAGATGTAAGAGGCCCCTGACGTTCTTGGTTGCCCGTCGCTGAGGAGTCTTGAAAGCAACGACCTTCTGTTTCTGCCACGGCTGCCACACCTGAATAGCATATTCCACGTGAGGTCGCACGTAGGCGTTAAGCATTTGGGAAAATATTGTTGGTTCAAACCGACCGAATGCTCTGCGAAGAAGGCCGAAGTGTTGATTTCCGGTTCTCCTCGCCTTCTCTGCTTGTTTGGAACACCCGAGATCTTCCTGTACCAATACACCCAGGTCACGCTCCTGAGAAACCTTCGCCAAGGTGTGGTCTCCAATCTTGTAAGCGCTCACCGGCTGGTGACGCAGATGCATCACTTTGCACTTAGTCATGTTCACTTGAAGCTTGTTCCTCTTTGACCATTCGTAAATGTAATCCAGGTCATGTTGGAGCAAATCCTGATCTGCCTTGTTACTAATCGCCCGCCATATCTTGTCGTCATCGGCGAAAAGCAGGAAGTTTGAGGAGATGACTCTTGCCAGGTCGTTGATAAACACCCGGAATAAATGCGGTCCAAGCACTGAGCCTTGTGGGAAACCACATTCCACCTCAATTGGGTTAGAAAGTGTTCCCCTAACACGTACTTGAATCTTTCGTTGGTAAAGGAAGTTGTCAATCCAACCAAGTACAAGATCTCCGATTCCGTAACTTTGTAGTCTTTGAAGTAGGATGCGGTGATCAAGGCGGTCCAAAGCTTTGGAGAAGTCCAGATAGATGACGTCGGCTCCGACTCCATCATCGGCCACTTCCGTCCAACTACCTCGTGCAATAAGTAGGTTGGTGGTGTATGACCGGTGTTGACGGAAGCCATGCTGTTCCGGTACCAAAATGTTGCATTTTTCCAGGTATTCCATTAAAGCCTCAGCGACGACTGCTTCCATCACCTTCGCGAGCACAGGGAGGAGAGTCACTGGACGATAGTTTGCAGGAGCTGAACGGCTACCGCCTTTAAAAATAGGGGTTGTAATGCCACTCTTCTACATAGTGGGGACTTGATGTTCATCAAAGCACCTTTGAAAGAACTGTGACAGTGGTTCAGCTAGCTGGTTAGCCACAGCCTTCAGTGCCTTCGGACGGATGTTGTCTTCTCCTGGAGAACTATGCTCACGCAGTGAGAGTAACTTCCTTAGCACAAATGATGGGTTGAAAATAACATTTGTAAACAAAGGTGTCGGTAATGAGCTTGATATTATGGGACAGGTAGATGTTGCGAGTTCGAAAATTGGGGCGTATTACAGCCGCAGGGCATTAGTTACTTCTTCGGCACTTTGTACTCTACCGCCTGTCGTGAATAGTGGGGTATTCCATGCTTCACTTTACGAAGCTTATTGACATGCCTATACAGCAGTTTGTTGTTTGCCATGAACGTTTTGGCTAGGCTGTGTTTTTAAGTTACTTTGTCCTCACGGACAAGTGCAGTGCAATGGTTGCGATGGGTCAGGAAATTTCCCCAAATCTCTGAGTCTGGGTTAATCTTGTAGGCACGCCATGCTGCATCCCTTATCGCCAGGCATTTGAGAGTCCTACTCTTTATAATTGAAGGTATTTTCGCGGGACGAAGGGGTTTGGTCTCTGATGCTTTGTTGACGATGTCGCTGAGTTTATTAACGAACTCTGCCCAAACGTTGTCAAGGGGAAGTTTGTTGGAGAATTCCCAAGCAGCTGCGTCGGCGAGTTCTTTCAATACGTGGTAGCGTGTGATTGTATGAGTTAGTTCCGAGTGTTCAGATGAATACTCTGCATAACACACATATTCAAAAGTTATTACTACATGGTCACTGAGACCTAACTTGTCAATCATGAGCTCTTCATTTGTGAGCACAAGGTCCAATATGGACGGTTTGTTTGCTGTCCTGAATCTAGTGAGTGTGGTGACATGAATGTACCAAGGAATATTAGCGATCAGTTCATGCAAGTCTGCTTTGAACTGCTCACTGGGCGATGCCGACACCTTCAGATTGTGTAGACTGAAGTCCCCAGAGATGAGAATGTGGCTGTACCTAGCGCGTGTTACTCTGTTTGGGCCACGGAGCAAGCAGGTATCCATTTCCAGAGTGGACGTTGGGGGGCGGTAAACCATAGCTATGAGACATGTGCCGTGTCTTAGTCTAAAACGGCACCAGAGTGAGTCGGTAACGTGTGTTTCCAGATCATCAACTATTGTACATTGTAGATCGCTGCGGTAGTAGAGTAGGACCCCACCTTCTCTGCTGGTGCAGTCGTTCCGGATGAGTGACATTACGGCCATCTCAACCTCAGCGTCAGTCACCTCTTGATGTAACCAAGTTTCGGTAATAGAAATTAGGTCCCAAGCATTCGCAACCTGACGTAGTCGAAGTTCGAAATAACTTGGAACACTGGTAGCCCGGCTTGGTTGCTCACCTGTT
>CALYDF020009731.1:0-10310 GCA_944474145.2 Dicrocoelium dendriticum
GAAATGATACGGATTAGACCTTACAATAAATTAATTTGCATGGAATTACGTCCCCAGCATGCGGTTCCACGGATGGCCACTGTCCTGTTCAAATACTGCTTTGTACTTGCCCTCCATTCGCTTGTGCTCCTCACACTTCTATTTACCACTCGTTGGCCTATCACGTGATCTTGCATTTGATTGCTTGCAATTCGAACCCCTATCGATTTAATTATACTGCACGTGTGTGTGGCCAGTTTTCTCCATACAAACGTTCTCGTGCTGATCTGTGCTGCTGCTTTTTCGGGATACAACAAGTTGGCATCGAGTGTTACTTATGCCTTTGCATGCTACTGCCCCTTCACCGTTCTTGACTGACTATGCGGTTACCCCAAATGCAGAATGCTGGGAAGACTGGAAAATTAGTTTTTCAGATTATATTCCTGTGTTACCAGTTCTCAATCCATCCGTGACGCTGAAAACGGAGGATACTTTAAAGCCTTTGCGTTTGCATCTCGGCTCAGAGGGTCAACATATATTTGACGCTCTAAATCTGAGGGAGCAACCCATGTTGACAGACCTTATCGGCCCTCGATAAACATTGGGGTGTTCGAGTGAACACCTACACTTCTCGGTACATTTTTTCGCAGCTGAAACAAGCATCTAGTGAATCAGTGGATGCATTCATTTCACGTCTTGTTTGTTATGTTCGGAAGTGTGACAACAATGGTATTCCCACAAAAAGTGCAAGAAACTATGCTGCTACAACAATTGATTCCTGATCTCACGATCATGTCCTGCAAAGAGTGAAATCTGCAGGAATTGCGGTATGGCCGGTCATTTTGCTCGTTTGTCGTTCCCGCGCCATTTCTTTAGTCGATTCTGCAAATGACTCTAGGGCTTCTGCCGTCACCACTGAACAATTCATACATGTCATTAATGAATGCGAACCTCCCCTTCCGTATCCAACTCAAGAACCTAAACTACCTTCGACAGATATTCCTCGTGTGTTATTTGAAGTTAGAAAAAAACCCATTTGTCTAGACATGGAACTAGATTCCGCGTCACCAATCACAGTTGTGCCGGATTGTTTTTAGAAACAGCATTTTGGTCAGCTAGCTGTAGATCCTGCCGCTTACACTTTCAGCAGCTACTCCAATGGTGACGTCCACATCCTCGGTTTTGTTACGGTTCCAATGTTTTTTATACACAGCAGGAAGCGTATAGTTGGAGTTTACATCTCTAAAACTGTTAGTAAGCGTCTATTGGGATGTAACACCATGGTCTTGTTGAACGTATCACCATGCGTCAGCAGGATGACCATCGCGGGCGCCAACCTTCATTCGTTACGTTCCAGTTACCCAAATTTCTTTCTTCTGGAAATAGGTAGAGTTCCAAAAGCAATGCACCCCTCGGTTGAGCCCGGATTACAAACCGTTCAGCATTTCACATCCTAGGACTGTATCTCTGGCCAAGCGAGAGGCGTTGTCGCAATCTTTGAAAAATATGGTCACGGAAAACGTGATAAAACACATACAGGGTTCTGAATGGGTCCATCCACTAGTTGCCGTTCAAAAGGAAGATGGTTCTATTCGTGTATATACCGACTTCGAGAGCTTAATCAACATATACTTGTGGACAAGGACCCACTGCGTTTTCTCTAAGAGTTGATTGGTATGTTTGCAAACGCCAAACTTTTCTCAAAGCTGGATATTCGCAGTGCATGCTATCACATGCCACTGACTCCAGCTTGCCGACATTTGACTGCTTTCCTCATGCAAGGCTATTTGTATCCATGCCAAGCGCTGCCAGTGGGACTTAGTAGTACCCCAGCAGCTTGGCAGAGTTATTACTCTATCCTTAACAGATCTCAAAGCATGTGTTGTGTATATGGATGATATTAGTTTCTTTGTTAGTAACCTCACCGAACATCGGGAAAACCTTCATAATGTGCTGCATAGACTGAATGAACTATATCTCCGCCTAAATACCAACAAATGCTAATTCGCTGTAACGGAGGTCGAGTTAATTGAACATGTCATTTCTACCTCTGGCAGTAAGCCTGATATGCAAAACACCAGAGCCATTCTCGATTATCCAAAACCATGCAATGTTACACAGACGAAGCCTTTCTGGGGTTTGTGTTTTTATTGCCTTCGAAATTTACTGAATTTTGTGAGTATTGCTAAGCCTTTACGAAGGCTGACGCGTCAGAACTAGGAGTTACGTTGGGCTACTGAACAAGACAATGCTTACATGACCATACGAGCGATGATTGGATCCACACCCACGGCAGCGACCTTCAGTGAGCACTGTCCAACGTTTGTTTTAACGGATGCTTCAGATGTTGGCTTGGGTGCAGTTCTGTACCAGCTGCGCGATGCCCAGAAGAAAGTGATTACGTACGCATAGCGCAACATTTCTGATACTGAAAGTAATTATTCCACCGGCAAGAAGGAGGCCCTCGCATGCGTCTGGGCATGTGGGAAATGGCACTTTTATTTATTCGGACTTCAATTTACTTTGCGAATCGACCATTGTGCTCTTACAACGGTACTAAGTCACGGTAACAAAGTTTAAAAGCCGGTACGCTTGAGTTGCTGGTACTCACTTTTATTGAACTATGATTATGAAATAAAATAGTGCAAGTGGGCTTTAGCTAACTTACCGATGCCATGCCGACATTCCCACGGTTCAACAATGGGGAAACGAAGACTTAGAGAAGGTAAAAATGATATCGCAGCTCTCAAAAGGAACACTTGCAATAATATTTGACCTGATAAGAGAACACACCGACAAAGACCCTGTCCTAGAGAAGCTTCGGAAGTACATATACACTTCATGGCACAGTCGTACCAAGATCCAACCTGAGTTACATCCATATTTACCCTACGGGGTGAGCTTTCTACTGTGAGCAACTACATTATTAGAGGCGGGCAATTTGTGGTCCCTGCAACCCTTATTCCTCTGGTGGTTACATGTGCGCAAGAAGGTCATCCAGGGATTGTGCGAACAAAAGCTCGGATCCGACAATACTATTGGTGACCGAAGCTGAATTCCAGCGTCGAGACGGTTATTCGGCGATGTTACGTCTGTCAACAATCCGATGAGAGTGCGTGACCCCTGAATGCTCTAGTCCAACCTATCATGCACCCAATGAAGCCATGGGTAAAAATTACCATGGATAGTATGGGCCCGTTTGCCAATGCATCCCCGGAGAAGCGAAAGGTTCTAATGGCTAGGTGTTTCTATAGCAAATGCCCAAAGGCTATTCTATGCGGGGACGTAACTACAGCCCTCATCATAAAGTGGCTCCGTTGTTTGTTTGCCAGATACGGTTTACCATAAGAAACAGTCACTGCTAACGGCTTACAGTTTCGAAGTAACGAGTATGCTGAATTCCCAAGGCGCAATGATATCAGACGCACAATGACTGTACCTTATAATTCTGCAGCGAAGGGACCCGTCGAACGATTTAATTCTACTTTGGAAGAATCTCTACAAGTCGTTCGGCTTTCTGGTGCATTCTGGGATGATGCGTTGATGCCTGCATTGGAGTTATACAGAACCACTCCACATATTGCAATGGCAACGACCGCCTCTGAGCTAATGATAACGCGAACAATTTGAACTCGATTGAATGCAGCCTTTACATCCGAAGAAACTGCCGATTACAGAGAGAATATGAAAAACTGGCTGTTTACCATGCTAAATATAGACGCGTTGGGAGAACGGGAATATTTGTTCGTGTGACACGACCCTATTCCCGGAAAGGGGTATCCTGTTCGGTCCCCCGACCCAGGTGAAATCTGTGGGCACACCAGGAAGTTACAAGTTGCCTAATAGGACAAAGGTGAATGCAAGACGGCTGCATACAGCGCTTTCCCAAAGTGCTATTGAACAGACGAACACACCTACAACAAAGCGCTCGGCACAAACGAAAACAAACCTATGACCTTCTGGTCGGATACGCCGCCTTGTTTACTGATACACCTTAACGGATAACACCTCATGAAAATTCTTCTGGGTGCTGAAATTCAATTACATCGTTCATGAACATGTAGTGCCTATATTTTTGCGAACAGAGGAAGGGACAGAGTCGTGTACAACTACTTTGCTTTGTTCTTCCCCTCGATTCGCTTATGCTCGTCACACTTCTATTTAGCACTCGTTGGCCTATCACGTGATCTTGCATTTGATTGCTTACAACGCGAACCCCTGTCGATTTACTTGTACTGCACGTGTGTGTGGCCAGTTTTCTCCATACCTACGTTCCGGTGCTGCTCTGGTCTACTGCTTTTTCGGGATACAACAGCCGCATGAGTTTAATTGAATTGCCGGCTGTACCTACGTTGATTCTTGTTCTCAGCTTCTCAATCATTTACTGCTTTTCAATCAGAGAATCATCGAAACACTATTGGGACTATTTTTATTCCCGGACAACTTTCTGCATAGTTGCATAGTATGATCACACCAAGTATTCGCTCTGGGTCTTGGAATGTAGAGTAATAGGCCATATATTTATTTGTCTATTTATTAATAACGACGTGCAAGTTTTCGAAGTAGCGTCCTTTTCCAAATTTTCCCAATACCACGAGACGTCATAATGCAAAATGGAACAATTGTTCATTCCTGGTAAAAGAAGCTAGATCTTAACTGGTCCCGTAGAACGGTCATGGTAACTACTGCAAAGCATGTGAATGATACCAGTAAAAGTAAGTTCACTTCAGGTGGTCTCACCGAGGCACGCACATTAAAAACTAGTTCATAAGGAATGAAGACAAATGCAACGTATGTAAAAGCCGTGTCGCTTACTGGTTAACACGTGCGGGAGGCGATAAAGATGAAACGATTGCTAGGACCTGGTGGCAGTGAAATCAACAACGGACACTCTCGTTTGACCATGGGTAATGAGTCATGTGAGGTGGTGCAGCGAAATGAGTGTACGCTCAACTAGAATAATGAACAATGATTTATGCTGGGTAAAAAAGCAATTGGTTGACAGATCCCGCAGGTTGGTGGGGCTAAAATACACATTAGCAAAAGATGCGTGTTGTCTGTTTGAGCGTTAATCTATCAGATGCGTTGCTGAATAAGTGTAGCGTAAGTTGGAACTGAATGCAAACGAGGAGGCAACATAGGGACAGTTATGGTTGATGCACTGCGTACGAAAAGTAACAACGACAATACTCACTTCTGTACCGCCACTTCAGGTTTATGTAACATGGTAATCCAGTTTGAGGGAATAATTAATATATTCCAAAGTAGCACAGTTTAGGCAATGAAGTGATGGGTGCCAACGGCAGGAAAATATCGATGGTAGGGAAGGAAAAACTAAGTTTGGGAAAGAGCTTCATGTTTGGTAAACCCGAAGAGAAAAATAGTTCCATTGGCATTCCAGGTGGCTATACTGTGCACACAATTTCAGAGGGTTACCTCTGAGATTGGTGTCAAGGCTGAGTTTCGGCACTTGACGGCATATTGGATTAGGATCACTCAATATTTGTAGACTAATACGAGATCACCGCGCAGCCTTCGGTAGCGGCCACTGAAAACGCTCAGTGACTTCAGCCTCTGACGGTAGGACAGATTTCATAGGCTCTTGACGTGTTTTGTGGCACTGGGTTCGGGTTTCTCTAGTATTTCTAAGTCACGCTTCAACTAAGGTTGCCAAGCTTGGATTGCACATTCAGCTTGAAGGCACACTTAAGATTTGTGCATCATGGGGAAGATGAATGGGTCGAATCTTCCGAATACTTTCCGAAGCAAGCTGACATGCTGGTTTGCTCACTTTCCAGCTGCCTCTGATTGCTTTGAACACCACTTGGGAAGTGGTTTGCAATACATGTGACCCAAGTCTATACACATGGTCATGTCTATGGTGCAACTGAACAGTGTGACATTTTGCTGAATTGAACGGTAGTGTATTCAGAACCGACCGACATCGTGTTGAGGTCACGCTTGAACTTATCGTGGTCATTCGGTTCTCTGCTCCGTCGCCATAACTTGATATTATCCCCGAATAACAGGAAATCGAAGTAATTTCCCTCGCCAGATGGTTTATGAAAATCCAAAATAACTGGGGTCTGAGCACCGAGCGTTGTAGTAAACCGCACTCCAGCTCGATTGCGTCGGACAGGTATCCTCGTACTCTCATCTCCAACCGACGTTTTTGCAAGAAATTGCCTATCCAATGCAGCACTGGGTCACCAAGGCCATAGGTCTGACGTTTATTGAGGAGAATTCGGTTGTCTAAGCGATCAATCGTTTTTGAGAAGTCCAGGTAAATGACATCAACTCCTGTTCCACCATCAACTTCTTCAGTCCAGCTATTTCGTGCAATTAACACTACGGTGCATCAGCGCTTTTGCCGGTACCCATTTTGTTCTGGTGCTATCATCTTGTGATTTTCTAGCTACTGCTTGAGTGCATCAGCGATGATAGACTCCATAAATTTGAAAAGCACATGGAGTAGCGTTATAGGACGGCACTTGGGTCAGTGCGACTACTTCCCTTATGAATTGGAGTGATGAACTCTTGCTTCCATATTGTTCAAATATGGTTCTCCTCCATTCAGCGCTGATAGAATATAGCCAGAGGTTCAGCCGCATCACTGGTTAATGCCTGTAAAGTCCGGTCAAATGTTATGGACACCAGGAGAGCTTTGGATACGCAGGGACAACAGATTCATTGGCAGCCTTTTTGCAGTAAAATTGATATTGGATAAAGCTGACGGTGGGACAATAGCATTAGGGAGAACCGTTGGGCCCGTTACTCTGGAACGTTTGTGAGTAATAGAACCGTAAGAAATCGACTGCTTCCGTTGCGCGCACCAGTCAGTCGTAATCAGTGCTGGAATTCCGCGTTGCACCTTATGTAAGCCATTAACATGCCTGTATAGAGTTTGCGGTTCGTGCAGAATTCAGTAAATCCTGCTGATGCGTCGCCTTGTCATCGAGGATCAAACTCACACAGAAGTTACGCTGTGCTACATAGGCAGTCCAGCTTTCGGAATTCAGGCAGTCCTTGTGAGCTCTCCATTTTAAGTCCTGCAAGGACATGCATTTGCGTGTTCTGCTCCTCAGAAATGACTTCCTTCTTTGACGGTGGAAGGTTTTTGCTTAGATGAGCGTTATCAGTGTGATAAATGTACTTGTGAAAGTGTCCCAGACGATTTCTGGGGCATGCAGTTAAGAATTTCAAGATATTTCCTTAACATAGCGCGGATAACACGTTGTAGTGCGTGACCGTATACATTTTATCATCCTCTTCCTCAGGATATTCCGCATAACATACATAGTTAAACAGTAGAGTCACATGGTCACTGCGACCCAGTGGTGTGCTTGTAATTATTCCGTCCACCATGAGTTCTTCGTTGGTGAGCACAAGATCAAGTATCGACGGCTTGTTAGCAGTTCGAAATCTGGTGGGAGAGGTCACGTGGTTGTACAGAGGTAGCTGGAAATTACCTCTTGTAAACAGGCTTTGAACTGCATGCTATCGGTCGCCGCTATTTCCAGATCGTGCACATTAAAGTCGCCTGCGATGAGAATGTGACTGTATGTCTTGCTCAAAGCAACCTGAAGAACGTGGTTTAGTTTGGAGTCCATTTCACACGTAGAGTTTGGTGGACGGTAAATCACAGCTATAAGTCATGTGTCTTTGTTCCGCAACCATAGCCGGCACCAAAGCGAATCTGGGCACGGATCTCTGGGTGGTCAATAAGTTCACATCGAAGGTTAGCCTTATAATACAGAATTACGCCACCAACTCTTCCAGCTCTGTCATTCCGAAGCAGTGACATACCAGGTAAATTGACTTCAGAATCTGCTATCTCAAGGCTTAACCAGGTCTCCGTAATCATAATGAGATCCTGCGGTTGTGACGCCTGGCGTTCTCTAAGTTCGGCCAACTTACTAAGAAGACCTTGAGCGTTAGTATACAAACATGATAGTGTTTTTGATGTTAGAAGTGTGTGGGTGGACAACAAATTCGTGTTTAGTTTTAAGCCGACCGTTCGTCGGTCGGCCGCTAATCGTTTTTGCGTGGGTCATTGGTTCTTGAATTTCAGGCAGGCTGCATGGTAGCATGGAGTATCCCAGATCGAGATGTTCTCTCGTGTGCTTCTCCGTCCCGTCAGGTGTCGCTAATGCTATATTGTCTACAACTGTGCAGGATTGTGGAGGCAAATATTTTACTGAGGTTGCATGTTCCAATGAATTGCTGAAAACTAGCGGCCGTGCGCCTGCTTCTTTAGCCTAAACTCGTTAGGCAACCTGGAGCGACACCTCAACCAGCTATCTAATAGGATTCCTGTCATTCCATCGGAGTGTAGCACGACTTTCAAGATTTTGCACCGCAGCCCTTGTAGTTTAGAGATGAAGGAATTCTCCTTAGTAATTTAGCAATGACGGTGAGAGTGCTTCGCGTACGTAGCACTACTGCTCTCGGTCATGTTTCGCGCTTCTTGATCAGGAAAGCCCAGTAGTTCAGGAACACCATGAACAAATACGGTGTTCTTGCTTCTTTCGTAGAACGGCCGCCATGGTTTTCTTTTCTTGACAATCCTTTCTAAGGAATATCGGGTAGTAGGCGTACGCCGCTTGATGAGTTGCGAAGATGAACTACTGAGAGTAGGACTATATCTGTCTGCTCAGTTGAATTCAATGTTACTCGAGGAAATCGGGGTTCGCCTTAGTCCACTGAATTTGAGTGACGAGCTATGCGTCGTCGCCCATTTGGCTCAACCCGAATACCAATCGCATCGCAGATGGAATGCTACTGGTTGCGATCATCTACAAACTTGGCCTTTATTGTGCCAGACTTGGACTCAGGAACGTTAGTGCACACGACCGTTAACTCACAGTGGTTCTGTTTAGCGAATGTCGGTTTGAGTGTTGTGGCTGATGGATTGGTTGGTGGACACTAAAGAACGTAGTGAAACCGGCGTCGCACCGTTCGTGCTTGGTCCAGAAAATGGCCGTACGAACGTCTCTTTAGGCGCTTTCTCCAGCCGATCGATGCGTATTTTACCCGACTCTGTACTGTCGGTGTCGGTGTTGTGTCCAACTCGTGAGATATGGCATCTAAGGAGGAGTTGATAGCAGTCACGTTGGATGTGTCTTGCCTACTTAAAGGGTTAGTAATTGTCGGAGTAGATGCCGTGGATCCCTTCGGGTAGTTTGCAAACCTCTTTGGCCTTCGACTTAAGGACAGAGCTCTGAGGTGTTTCTGTAGAGCTCGATCGGTGTTGTTGGGTTCTAATGTCAAAGCCCTGAAGCTCGCCATCTGCTGGACTGTTGCAGTCAATTATTTACACTTACATAGAGAGATATTATACCCTTGATTATTGAGACTGCTCTGCATGTTTGATAAAACCAAATCGTATCAGTCAGGTCGATTTGTGTCATATATTGTAGTTGACTTAAATCAGCATAACGGGAGGGTAACGGAAGGCTGCAAAAGCCAAATTAATGCTTCAGCGGACTAGGCGAGTCAATTATGCTCACCGCAGTTGCGGTTAGGTGGAGTCAATTCAATTGAGGGACGTTGTTGCAAACGCACGCTGTCCTTGTCTGGTAACGTGAGGTAGAGCGAGAGTGACGCAAGCGTTCTTTGTTCCGGTCACACTTTCGACGTCCCTTTCCATAGGTGAATATGTCACGACGAGGACACAAGTACCCGGAGGTTGGCTAGCTTATTGACGCGTACTGGTTCCTGTAAGACAAAGGCTTTGGAATTGGCTTGTAGTGGGTGGATGACAGCAAAAAGTGCTGGCGATAAGCGCATGCAATTGCCACCACGGATTACCTCGTAGCTTCGTTAGTGATGATAACATGGATGTAATTCTAGGACCACCAGATAGCGCGAAGAATCTTTGATCTATCACACTATCACCACAGTAAAAGTTGTTAAAAGCAACAGAGTGCAGCTTCTGGATAGAACAAGCAGCGCGCTAGAACAACTATGCTAGGACAACAAGTTCCGTAGGAAATAATTCCGTAAAGATATGCCCAGGCAACAAGAGGAGTTAATTCTATTAGGATGAGTGTATTATGGCTACGCTAGGTGATGAGGAAGACGTGAACTCTGTGACAGAGGAAAGCACCTTTACCATGTGACCAATCAGATGAAGAGAGAGCTTTGAATTCTACTAGCGTAGGAGCGTAGAGGACAGATTTCAAGAGGGCATTTAACGCTTTGCATGTGCGTAAGGAAAAATTCCAGGGGCATTCCAAACGATTGTACAGTTCTGACAGCATGTGATAATGGACCCTTAGCATACTGTTGTGACTGAGTTCCAGCCGTTGGTGGCAAGTATATCTGGGGTA
>CALYDF020009732.1:0-10560 GCA_944474145.2 Dicrocoelium dendriticum
TGTAGAGCGCTTAATTTCCAATGGGGCACCATCAAAATTAAAATCACAATGGAACAGCATCCCTAAGAAATTGCACACGAATGTTGGTATATTTGTTGGCTACATTTGATGTACATGTCTATTTTCACCCATTGCAGAATGGACTGGTGCCTATCGTGGAACCAGAGGTTTTGCCGGATGGTGACCATGATTTAGCCACCTGCCAGAAAGTGACGGAACACGTTCTGTCATTTGTGTACAAAGCTCTTATGGATCACCAGGTGTACTTGGAGGGCACTCTGTTGAAACCGAACATGGTCACTCCCGGTCAAGCGTGCACACATAAGTGCACACCAACAGAGGTAAGTTGAGTTGCAGGTTTGTGTTTAACTGACATTCAAGTGCAATGTGACGAGTTGATTTTGTTAGGCACATATCTACCATGTCGCTCGCAAAATAGGGACATGCACCATGAGCGAAGTTGAATTTTAATTCACACAATGCAACTGAGCGGTAAATTACCGCAGTTCGAACACGTTTGCAACTAAGGTATGTCAACTCTGACAGTTTGCACACTACACCGGATTTGCTCTAAACACCGAAATGCGGTGAGTCTAGGTGCACTGACTCACTTTATCACAAACTATTAATTAAATCATAAAACCAAAAAACACCGAGTAAAGGAAACTAGAGATGTTGGAAGTGTGGGTGTTGCAGGGTAGAAGGACTAAGAGCAGGATTCAAAAAACGAAAGTATTAGCGATACCAGACCTGTGACTGTGTTATATAAACGGGGATGTTTGTCAACACCCTGGATAACATCCGGATATTCCTTCCGCTGAGGGCACACACTAGCGGGATTCACAAAGTCCATTATCTCATTCATGGTTTTATTCTGTCATCGCCGATTACCGAAATCGCTTGCTTGTACACAAGCATTCTGATTACTCGGAGCTGGAGAAGGTAGATTGTCGGTGGCGCACCGGTGTAGTCCACAACCTGAAGCCTTAAATCTCCAGCTTAGCGTTAAAAGATTTCGAAACAAATTGCACTGAACTATTCCAGCACTGCTCCTTCTGTGACCAAACTAGACATAAGCCATACTCTCTGAGCACCTGTATGCAGGGGCGAGTAATGGTCATACCAACCTTTTAGTACAGCGACACTGGTAACGTTGCTTTGGGGTTATATACAAATGGTGCTGCTAGGTTGTTTAAATCCTTGAGATGCAAAAGTAGATGTTAAAATGCTTCCTTACCTTCAATATAACTTTCGGTCAATCTTGTGAGAAAGGTTCGTTAAGCACAGTGCCAAACGGATACCCATAGTTCGACCGTGTTGCTAACCAGGCGATTGCAATCGAGAGAAGTAGACGAGGGGACTGGAAGGTACAGCCATGTATAAGCGGCGTGTTGCATAAAACCTTAGTGGTTGGTAGACAGTGACGACAGCAAAAGTGTACCGGACATTCGAATCGACTCAGGTCTATCTGATACATCCACACCAACTTTGGTTGGCATCAGTCAGCCAGCCAGCCGATGGCCGTAATTAAAACGCGTCTGCCTCGCAACCGATAAGTCACAGGTTCGAGGCTGCGGAGTAGTCTGGGCGACCGTCGCAGTATTCCAATGCCAAGTGCGACTGTTGATGGTTCCATTGCAGCGAAGTGTCCGTGCGGTGTACTGCTGATGCCCTTCCTTTGATTCACCCAGGATAATTTCACGCGTGGAGAAATTAGCAAGCAGCACCCACTATTGTAATGTGCTGCTCGGAGTAAGAACATATGCGATGTAGTGTTGTTTACTTTCTTCACAAATGGAGGGTCGGTTCACTGGTCAAAGCCAACAAGGTTGTTGATGGGCACTTGTTTAGTCTGACTAAACTCGGAGAACAAATACGCGCCGTTAGTCAGTAACACTTGGATCACATCTCCAAGTGTGCTTCCAGGGCAGACTACATCAAAATCATCAGAGGACATGCAACTCTCGTTCACAAAAATAACTAAAGCTAACTCACGCAACGCACCGTGGGCACTGCCCGGTTAATGAAACAGTGGTAATTAACTAGATGATCCCACGGACTCTTAATCGACCAACTCAAACTGCCGGTATGTCTGTTTAGCTTAAGTGCTCGTCCTACTTATTTGTGAAGAATCACCATCTTTCTTGACAGGACATCAAACTACTAACGGTCGTTCTCATAAGCTGGATTTCAACAAACTTTGGCCCAATATATCTGTTTTATGCGCCTGGCAGCTCTGAATGGAGGTAATTGACCTAGTTAACTCGAGTTCTTTCAAATGTTGTAATGGATCGATAACGATGATGGAATAAAGTAAGCACACTCACCCAATGGCTGACCACGGCAGTATGTCGCTGTGAGCAGCCTATGTGTCACCGTTAGTCAAGATTCTAAAAAGTCCCGCTAAATTAATCCTCTGCATCATCCTCAGCATCATGAGGGTGGGAAATACACCCCAGCTAAAGTACCGCAATACAGCAAGATAGGATGCTAAGAATTACAGACTACAAAAGGCTTCAGCGAGCGAGTAGTAAAATGTAACTTTTCATATTGTGTATTTGTTATGAGACCGTAATTTGAGGGGAATCTAAAGAAACTCATAAGTCAAATGTTACTGAGGTCGGCTCTTCGCCATATCAGCAAGTGTATCTAGCCAAACGTGTTCATCGCACTTGGAACCCCATCCCGGCATTAAGGAGGCACTAACCGACGCGAACTTCGAATTGCTGGTTTTCATTCCTTTCGCCCATTTCATCGCTTGGCTTCCACTTCTCCTCTTCCATCCAAACCCGGGGTGCGCAAACAATGCATGACTGCGTGTCGGTGTGGTGGCATACCCAACACGTGGCCCAACCATCGGAGTCTGGTACGTGATTATAACGGTGATGAGCGGTCCACTCGCTCTTCCTGCACCAAATACGCGATCCCCAAGACATTTAGTACTCAAACGGTGCTCTCGCCAGACATGAGCTAAGTTGCGAAGGCAGCAATGATTGAGCGTAGCTGGCCTCCTTATGCCTGTCAATTTGATGGGCCAGGTTTTGCAGCCGTACATGAGGGCTGAACAGACGGCTGTATTGAAAATTCTAACCTTCAGGACGATGGTGATGTTACCTAGACGTCACAGGTGGGGGAGATTGGTAAAATCATCTATACCTTTAGCTGTACCGTTTGTGACGATATCCTCGATCCCACGAGTGCTAATATAACTACCCAACTAACTGAATTACCGGAATACTTCTAGCTGATCAGCATCAAGGATCAGCGCAGAGATGGGTCATGGCCAATCTTGGAGAAGGACTTTGCACTTTGAGAGGGCAAGACAAAACCTAAAACAATTGACAGCGGTGCTAATCTGCCCATTGCTGCTTGGCACGCTTGAAGGCAACTTCGTCGGCATGGTCTAAGTCAAGTAGTCGCTCACCAGGAAGTATCCCCACACCTTGTAGGTGATGTCCAGCGAAAGCGGTTTCCATGATTTCGTCAATGGCGAAGTTGAAGAGGAAAGGTGACGGCGCGCAAGCTCGTCCCACACCGCAACAGCTTTCCGTAAACCTTCAGTCTGTCCGAACTAGTGTGTACGGCGATCGCATAATATTTATGCATTTTTCGGGCACACCTTTCCTGAGTAGGCAATCCCAAAGGGCACATCGATCGGCCGAATGGAGGGCCCCTTTGGCATCGAGAAACAGGACTACGGTGGATTGCCAACACATATGGCAGTGCCCCAACAATTGACACAAAGTAAACATGTGGCCGATGCAGCTTCGATTTCGACTAAACCCGGCTTGCTCCTCAGGAATCTGACTTTTATGCAAGTAGTTATTGACAGCATCCGGTTCCGGAAATGGCTATCACTGTGGTCTCCATAGAAAAGCCACAGGGCGCCTGCGCCTACGGAGGGACCATGGGTGGCTTGCACTTCACCACCCACAACTCCATCCATACACTACATATCTTATTTAGACCCGAATATATAAGAGTGGTATGCATGTGCATAGGGGCCACATCTCATCAGCAGAGTCGAGCCACACTCTTTTAACATACACAACAGCGTTTATGTTGATTTGAGGAATCATACGCACCAGACTTACATAAGGCGGTGGCTGGGCCGTAGCCCGTTCCACACAGGACGCGATATATATTTCCAACGCAATTGATTACTGGGTGCGTTACTAGAGACCTGCATTAGCATGAGCCTGCAAATTGTCACATTACATGCGAGACTCCCTCGTAGGGGACCGAATCGTTACGGCATGAAACATGACGGTCTGACTCGACCTCTTATGAGACAAAGAATCCTAACCTCAGGTCAGTGTATCGGCATCTGCTTCTACGAAACAAGACATAAACTTTAACATCTGCGAACTGTAAAGCAACAGATCTCTGTGCAATATTCCGTAGCCCAGAACGTTCAGCACTGCCATCCAAGGGACAGTGGCTAGTTGTACATTTTGCGGCCACATACAAAGAAGGCGAAAGGAAAACTTTCCAGCTTGATACCGATCCTGCATAGGATGTTCAAGGAACACTCATTGTACTCGATTCTGACGATTTGCCAAGTTTGGCTGCGTGAGCAGCGAAACTCAAAAATCGTTGCAGGACCTCACCATCAGTAACTTGGCGGGACCAGGACGGCATGACTGCATCTTTGCAATAGTACTCATTAAAGGACAACCGGTACGTTTACGGATGGATTCGGGAGCCTGTGTCAGCATAGTACCTAGGAAGTATGGTGCGAGAACAGAAGCCCAGCAAACCAAGGCTCCTTAAAAAACGCAGAATGCTACCGGATTCAAACGAAAGGTAGAACCAAATGCATATCATCCATGCGATGAATAACTCAAGACACTCGCTCGAGTCCCTCGCGTTATCAGCACTCCTTATGTTTATACTGCATATTGATTTCATTCAGCATTTAGGATTTGTCGTTTTCAACCACGATCTTTTGCTCTGTTCGTGTGAAAGCGGAACAGACATCATGCACCTTTGTTCTAGAGTGTTTGGCGTTGTCGTGAAGGTGTGTGGTGACGAAAACGAAGGCTACTTCAAAATGGAAACTTGTAGAACAACTAAGAACCAAGATTCTGCAAGTACATAAGAACCACCGTTGGCAAGTAGGAGGATAGCATATTTAAGTGAGATTCTTCGCAGCCAGTTTCCAAATCAGATAGTTGTCCACATGCCCGGAATGGCACTAGACTGCAGTTTCAGCTTGTTGGGCATCGTCAGTTGTGCGCATCCATCGGATCCATTAGGATTCGAACCCATGACCACCAGCGGCTTGAACCGCCAGTCAGCAGCTTATGCCACTGGGCCACAGAGGACAGCTTCGGACCGTCATGATTTACAAGCTAACTGCGATATAAGGCGTCTTATCCTCTACTACCATGCAAATTACGAACGTTGCAGAGGACAGGGTTGGCCCCGAAAGACACGACGTCCACTAACAGTAGCTATGTACGATATAGCATTTATAAACCGTCAGGGCGGATATATTTTGGTGTACTTATGAGCAGGGCATTTTGATGCAATTAAGTGAGATTCTTCGCAGCCAGTTTCCAAATCAGATAGTCGTCCACATGCCCTGAAAGGCACTAGTCTGCAGTAGATGTAGTCGCTCGTTGAGAAGTACTTTGAGAAAGTGCCGTATGCAAACTTCTCGCATTAAGTCGCGTCGCATCTGCTAGTCTGTATGTTCCTGGCGTATACACAGATTCCACTAACATAGGAGATACGAATTTATTATCCCCTTTCCGGGAACCGGATAGTTTCACACCAACTAGGGTCCCTAGAGGAAAGTTTTTCCTAGTCGACTGTACTTAGATTGGTAATCAGCTCGTGTTTCATATTCAGCAGGGTTTGTAGTTTCTTCGAATTTGCAGGTTGCATTTAGCCGGGTTCGAATCACTCTTCCCACCATCAGTTCTGATGGCGTTTTGGCCGTTGCTGTATGCAGTGTGGTTCTGTACGTAGTCAAAGCGGATACCAAGGCATCCTCGCAAGATTCTCCCGAAAGCTGAAGGACTTGTAGAGATTCCTTCAATGTCCGATTTAGTCGTTCAACCATTCCAGTAGTAGCCGGATTATGAGGCCGCGTCCTGGCGTGTTTGATGCCATTGCTCCGAAAGAATTCGGCAAACTCGTTACTTCTAAACTGGGGCCCATTATCAGCAATTTCTTCTGGCAGCCCATACCTTGCAAACAAATGCCGCAACCACTTTATAATGACTCCTGTAGTTACTTCTCCGCTTAGGATAGCTTCTGGCAATTTGCTATAAATCAAGTGGCAACCAGCACGTTTCGTTTCTGAGGATTACGTTGGCAAATGGACACATGACATCGATGACAATTCTAGACCAAGGCTTCATAGGTTACACAATTGGCTGAACTTGAGATTCCAAAGGCTTCACACTCTTGTCGGATTGTAGGCAAGCATTGCACTCTTGAAATGCAACCTCAACACTGGAATTTATTTTCGGCCACAATGCCGGCACAATGCCGGGATGACCCTAATGCGCTGTCAATCACCGCTGGAATAAAATTAGGAGGTATTACTAGTTTTCGCCTCTCGTAATGCAATTGCCTACCATGGGAAGTTCGTGGCAAAGAGTATAGTATGGCGGTAATTCTGGTTGGATTCCAGTGTGACTTTGCCACGCATTAAGCAGATACTCCCAAAGTTTCACAAGGCTGGGATCTCCGTCAGTATGTACACGTATCCGGTCGAGCGTAATAGCAGTGGGTGCTCTGGTTGGAAGATGGGAACTCCTTTTCATCTCATCTAAATCGTCGTTCTCCGCTTCGTTTAATAGTGGAAGCCTGGAAAGTGCATCGGCCACCTAGTTAGCACCACCCGGGAATTGTCTGTTTTCGTAACTTAGTAGGCACGAATACCAGCAACTTAGACGCACTGGCTTTTGACCCTTATTGCCCCGGTTCAGTAGGGTTGTAAAGGCAGAGTGATCAGTACGCAAAACGAATGGACGCCCGAATAAGTAAAAGTGCCACTTCTCACAGGCCCAAATACAAGCCAAAGCCTCTTTTTCACCAGTAGAATAATACCTTTCCGTATTCGACAAAGTTCGTGAGGCATATGTTATTACTTTTATTCACCCTTGTGTAACTGGGACAAAACGGCCCCTAAGCCAACGTCGGTATAATTTGTGGAGACGAACATGGGACACTGCTCGTTGAAAATACCTACTGAAGGGGTAGACGCAACCATCGTTCGTATGGCTAGATAAGATTCCTCTTGTTCAGTCGCCCAGTGGAATTCTTCTTTTTGATGTGTCGATTTCCTCAAGGGCTCAGCGACTGTCGCAAAATTAGTAAAATGTCGGAGATAGTGAGAACACAGACCCAAGAATTGTTTCAACCGGGGTGTTGTTGCACGGTTTAGGGCAGTCAAGGATAGCTCTGCTATTCTGAGTATTTGGTCTAATACCACGAATAGAAAATTACATGTCTAATGGATTCCACTTCAGACTCGAAGAATTGACACTTGCTCGTATTTAAGCGAAGATTGAGCTTATTCAGCCTAAGCAGTACCTTGTTGAGGTTTTCCTCATATTCAGTGGTGTTGTTGCCAAACACACAAATATCATCCATGTAAACAATACATGCTTTGAGGTGAAATAAGGATAACGTGACGAATTTTTCCCAAGCGGCTGGTGCGCTGCTAAGGCCCATCGGTAACAGTTTCTACTGATACAACCCGTCTTGTGTGAGTACTGCTGTTAAATGCCGACAACCGGGAGCAAATGACATGTGGTGGTATGCACTACGGATGTCTAGTTTCGAGAATAGTCTAACATTGGAGAGCCTTACCATCAGTTCATCGGTAGAAGGAAGTGGAAGTGTATCCACATGCATGTGCTTGTTAAGCATTCGCAAACCAGTACGTACGCGTATAAATCCATCTTACATCTACACTGCAACGAGTGGATGAACCCACTCAGAGCACTGTATCGGTTCTATCAAGTCGTCCTCGATCATTTGTTTTAAAGCTATCGACAAAGCTTAACATTTTGCCAAGGGTACGGGTCTAGGTTGCGAAATACTGAATGGCATGTTATCTGCCTTCAAACGAATGCGGTGCATTGCCTTTGGAACTTTGCCAATATGCAAACGGAAAGGGTTCGGGTAGCTAGAGTGAATTGAACTGTGACTGACATCGGCACTTGTCATTCGGTGGACGTTTGGCGATACATTTAATAAAGCCATAGCGTTCCGTCCCATCAGGGGTTTACTGTCGGTCTTAGAAACGTAGATTTCAACTGCACACTGTCCTTAAGAAACGCTGAAACTGTAATGAAGCTCAAAATTTACGCAGGACCGTTTGAGTAGCTACTGAAAGTGTACACCGATTGACACACAAGCAGATGATAGAAAAACTGTTCCTAAAAGCTCTATGGAACTATTGTAATGGGTGACGTGGAATCTAGTTTCATATCTGAACGAATGCGTTTGCTTCAAAAACATTGTGAATACCTGGAGAGGGCAATTTAGGCTCCATAACTGAACAAGAAATCAAACTTTTACCTTCACAAACATCCAATATTGTGTGCTCAAGGTTGGTCGGGAGGCTGAAAAGTTACTGGCAGAGGGCCTAACACGTGATATGGTGCGGGAACGACAGACTCTGGCAAAATGTCCGGACTTACCACAGTTCCGATACATTGCATTTCTGGCTAGACTTACTTGACTATTTACGCGATATTCAGCCTTCCCACAGCGATAACACTTGCTACCACTTGGGGATATTGTAGCAGATGGTGAAAAGTTCAAGCGGTCAATATCAGTAGACGGAATAGTGGAAAGAAAAATTTGACTTTGTTCACTAATTTCGACCTTCGCACGAGCTATGTCGTAGGCCCGATCCCAGATGAGCTTGTCAGCGTCCTCCATTAACAGACTTTCTCTGATCCGAGAATCGTACAGACCGGAGATCAGTTGCTGTATATGCATCGTTTCTCCCAGCTCCTTTTTGGGGACACTGTCAGTCGCATTTTCGCACAGAACAGACGAGACGGGACATGAAGCTGTTCAAATTCTCGCCTCATATTTGCTTCATGTGGGTGAATTTGTAGCGGGAAGTGTATGTGTTCATGCGCACTCCCCAATCCTTATCGTGAGCCACGAATGCATCCTTCAGGGTGAGCTTTTCGCGAAGATTCAAGGCATCAAATATACGTCGAGCTTCAAAACCGAGATGCAATTGAAGAAGCTTCAAAGTGTATTCTGGATTTAACATCACTGATGTGTTCAGGATCGGCAAAACTGAAATGTAATCCGAGAAGTTAATTTTCCAATCCTCCGTTTAGGTAATGACAGGATCCGTCCGGAATTGAGTAGGGGCTGTGTTATGTAGACATTAGTGGGCCGCGACGCTAACTTGTTGCGTCCGTGAAAGCAGAATAGGAACTCAGTAGACTGAAGGGATATATTGACACAATCAACACGTAACAGCGATTATGACTTAAATCATTCACAAAAGCCAATCGCAGCAAGCACACATTCGACCAATGACCACTAAGTGGGTATATGATTCACAACCAATCAATAGCTATGGACAAGAGTAGGAAGTAAAGTCGAACCTGCTTTATTGCCCACCATCGGGCGATCTCAAGAGTGGGGAATACATCAGGGTGGGCAATTAACTGAGACTGCCATTTTCCCAAAAGGGAAACAACCATTGAATTATTGTGGAGTATATCACTTAAATTGTAACGTGCTAATAAATATGAAATACGTAGTTTTAACTGAAGCCTACAAAAGACGTTTACTCAGAAGTGTATGACTCATAATTCAAAAATTATAAATCAAATATCATAAAGCATCTTACCTGGATAGCTTTAGAAACTGGCGCTACTGTTTATTTTTGCTGAGAGAACAATCCCGCGTTAGTTGAACATTATTTCGAGCTGCTACTCCGGTCACTTTTGCACTGATGAAGTCCAAGTTAGACAAGAAGTCGTTGCCTAGCCTATGCAAAAGTCTGCACCTATACAGATCATTCCCACGGTTCTTTGCTCTTGAATGCGACACCCACCCATCCGGCACGTCATCCTCTGCGTTGCTGCCTACTTTCTCTTCTAGTCGGTTCCCTAGAATTTTACTGACGAGTTCATGTTCAACAGTTGTCAGATCTGAGTTACATCCCAAGCTGTTGTCAACGGCGACGAACTCTTCCGCATTGATGACTGGGATTATGCAAGTGCTGATCTCGCCCTAAGCGATGACGGCATCATCAGAAATTGCATCGAAAGCCAGTCGACTGAAGCCAGCATGCCAAAAGCAAGCTTTTATTGTTGCACCGTTAGCCTGTCTCCAACTTTTTGTACTGAACTGTATGACATGGAGCACAGAAATTTCGGCGCTAGCATCCACCGTCAACTATGAGCCAGATAGCTGTTGAACTGTGCGCTGAGCTTGGCAATTTTGTTGCAAACGTTTCGTCACCAATCGAGGTGACATCATCAGTGCGTAGTGGAGTGGCATGCAATAGCGTAGAGGAGCGTAGAGGAGCCTCGGTGAGAGTGCACTCTCACTCTCGCC
>CALYDF020009733.1:0-10565 GCA_944474145.2 Dicrocoelium dendriticum
TTTTAACACGCAAGCACGGAAGAACTCCAAGGGTTGAGAACGAAGTTCGATTAAACAACATGTAGCCTCTACAAAAGGTAATAAACATGAGGTAAATTGGAACAAAGGAAGTTACAGTTAACCATGTCGTGTTCTTGTTCTCCTCCGGTAATTGAGCAGGAAAGGCGCTCTGAAAGGCAAACGGGAGAGAATGCCGTTATAGCAACGATTCAACTTTGAACGCGCGCCAAGAAACAGTTTCGATTCTTCTCTACACCAGTTCCCAAAGATACGGTTGGATTACAGACAACGAGTTCAGATTAGAAGGGTGGGGCTCAAAGGATGGACGCGTCTTTAAAGCAAGAACATTAATGTCAGACATACGCGCACTAGAACTATCCCGAAGCCAGGAACAAGGTTCAAAGTGATCAAAAGTATTGGATTAATTTGTGCCATCTATTTACAACAGCAATATGACCAATCTGGTTCCAGGTCTTGAAGCAAATGGTTGGACTCCAGATAACGCGATTTGAAAAATTGCGCTGCAAAGCGTGGGTGCTAATCCAACGATTTTGGTCGGCAACTGGTTGCAGTAATCCATAGCCATTTTCTACTGGACGTGCATGGACTTCGAAAAGGCCTACAACTTTTGTTATGAATTTGAAAAACCATCCTTTTTGGAGTTGTTGTTACTGGAAACAAGCGCGATACCATACTTTTAGACGATACAAAGAAGAGACGAAATCTGCTGATAGTAAGTTGTTTGATATCTCAGAAATCCAGTCAGAAGAAGCAGAAAAAGTGACGAAGAGACGACTTGTCATCAGACAGTGCTTATTAATCCCAGTAGCCTTCGAAATCGAACTGCGCATATGCGACTATTCACCGGCACCTAGTCGAACAGACTGCTTTCAGCACTGTGCTGAGGGCTATACGAAAACCTTAAACATCTAGGTTCATTAACGCGGTGTCGCCAAAGACACGGATAGTGTAGACATTATCATCAGAGTCAAAAGCAGGGAGTGGAATATTTGTCGTATCGCTGTTATCTTACATGGTGTTTAAGCGATTGCATACGTCAGCACCCAGAGAGTGGAGAGTGAGGATTAGCGCTTCCATTTGGCCAATCTGAAATAGTGTGCGAACGAAAAAACAATATGAGACGCGACACGTGGTTCGATGGACGAGTTACATGTGCCGATGGTAGCAGCTACGATGACTGTGGCAGTCACTTGTTTAATAAACGGTTCATAGTTAGGAGAAGTAAGCTAACCGAGATCAGGTGGGAGTATCTTTGGTGAGGTTGAGATGGCAGCTGATGCTCTTCGACTGCCCATTAGGGGAGTGGAATTTTGTTCGAGCTGCCTAACTCTAGTCTTTGACTCAACAGTATGATGCACAAGGAAATGCGGGATTCGAGAAGTTTTGTAGGACTCCATTGGAACCTTTTGGCTGAACAGCTTTAATGCAGTGGTAAGCGAATCCAGCTCGAGAGTGTGACAGCAGATACCACTTGGGATTTATCTGAGGCTTGCTAAACATAGTTTTCGAGGATTTAGAACGATACACCTATGTGAGACTTGTGATTTTCTTCCAGCCAGGCAGTTTTGTTGCAGATGATTCGTTGCCAAACTAGTCAACACCTTCATTGCGGCTATTCAGTCCTGATTCGTGGAGTCTCGCAAACCAGACTCCGCGAATCAGGACTGTATTGTCGTACTGAAGAGGTTGCCTAGTTTGATAAGGAAACGTCTGCAATAGAAATACCTGGCTCGGAGAACAGTACAATCCTTTCATTCGCACCTCGAATTTCAGGTATTCTCAATAACTTTCATACGCTGTTTTACGATCGTAGTTTGTTACGCACCGGCGAACACGACCAGCCGCTAGGGTGGTGTCTTCGTGGTGTACCAATTGACCAAGGGATGCTTGGCTTGAGGCGGGCGGTAACAAAGCATTGAGCACCGGGTGGTTCTCTTCCATCGTCAGAGTCATCGTGGAGTTCGGACAATAAGCTAATAAAGCCGTGAGCTATTAACCATTAGAATTGTTGTTTTCCATGCAAGAGACAATGACCTTCTTATAATCGTCGAAGAAGACTGGGTTGTTAGAAGGTGTTGTCTGACCAATGACTGGTAATCTGTAAGATAAAATCGGCTGTTAAATTATATAGAAAATAACAACCAGTGTAACTTATTGATCACGAAGGCAAGCCAGCTATCGCAATAGGTAAGGGTATAGTCTCATTCCGGAAGTGTGCTTCACTATTTATAGTGAAAAAAATGTGTTAGTTACGAGGAAGCTTTGAGCGAAATGATCTTCACAGCTTATTCGCTTTAATGCAAGCTCTGAGTGCTGCGTTTGCTCAGCTACAGAATGCCGTTATTCACGCAGAAGCATGCATATGGCTTTCCTCAACCAAAAAATTTTAGGATTTGGTATTATAGTTGGAATACACAATTTGTCTACAAATGCTGTTTACTCCAGCTGGGGTGATAAGGCTACCAAGTTTTAACGTTTTGGGACAAGTTTCGAGATTACCATATTTTGGCCAGGATTGTTTTGTCGTGAGCATAAATACTGTTTATCTTCTACTAAATTAATTAATTCATTTTGCGTATGAATCTTTTGACGTTAGTTCGACTGAATTTATAAATAAAACTTTCAATAACTTGACTATTTTCCTAAATATATGTATGTCTGTGTAAAAATGTTTTTCTAACTGTACCCACTAGCCACTTCCGTATTGGATGTCCACCAACATTTTCGACAGTCGTGCTTTTAAAACATGCAAGCTGGACAAGTGCAATCGTTCCGTGCTGCTAAAGTGTGCCAATTAGATTTCATTTTCATTGATGGAAATGGGACTTTCACTCTTGTTTATTTATCAGTGTTCTTTATTTTATTCTTTGTAACAGTTTGCTGGGCTCTTACGCTTCATAACAGTTGACTGATGTATACATTTTTTACAAGTTCTATTCATATAGAAACACTCTTAAAACACAGGTTATGTGAATTCAGCATGACCCATAATTCCAGATTTTCAACAATGGTGACGAAAAGGCATTCTGCCTTATTAGGGCAGAAGATGTTACTAGTGGAACAAGCAGCTATGGTTAACATATGCCATTATTGCTACAACTGGTTGGTCCCAATTTTTTACATCAGATTATTATATAATCTCCAAAACGATCATTTTGCCAGCTTTTATGCAATTTTCTTAATCCTGTGGTAGTCGCATTTATGGAAAATATTTATTGTGCAAACTAATGCAGTAAACTTTTGCCAAAGTTTACACAAAAAGCGTGCACTATAGTAGCATCCATGACATATTATTATATACCCTGTAGTATTCATCAAATTTCCCTGAAGCGTCGTCACATTTGCATTAGCCAACAAAATAAAAACTGTGACGTTAACGAAAGGAATGATAATAGGTAAATGTAGAAATGTTTCCTAACATTACCATTACCTTCATATTAGAACACAAATAAAATAATTGTATTTGAGATATACGCATCCAATAGTGCTGCACGCAGCGGATGTATACCAAGATACAATTTGATTGTGCTAAAAGTTGCGGAACTGTTTTGATCGCACTGAAAAAATAAGTTTGTAAACCGGATATATTCAGTTTCCATAACGTACGTTAAGGAATGTTCTCATTGGTATAACTGGAGTAAATGATTGTAGCCATCCTCAAATATATTATACCCAAATAAAACCGGTCACTCCTCTAAATTAGTAGTATATTAAATTAGCTATATGTTCGTTGGTTAACTTCAGTCTTTTGTACATATTGTTATATGCTTTGATTTTATGCTTTTGAAGCTATCGCTAGCCATGTTATCTGCGTGCCAATGATTTCATATTGGTGATGCTGGGCTTTAATTTTTGTCTGATAAAATTAAATTGTGAGATTTAAAGGATGAAGTGCATTATATATACACAGATGGATTTTAAGCAGACTTGTTATGATTTATTAAGCTTGATGGTTACGCTAAACTACACTACGCAACAGAAAGAGGTATTGGTCCAAGCTTTTCGTAAAGGACCGCGAAAATGGTCAGCACCAAATTTAAAATTTCACTGTTCTGGTCATACACGTATTGCAACATTGAGAACCCTTTACACACTAATAAGAGAACAAATAAAGGACACTATTTTGTTTACATAAAGTATCGCTAGCTTCCTATCTTTCGCTGGCCAGTGGATAGATGTAGCCAATTTAATTAGCTGGCAGGACATTTGGCTTTGACCGTGTTTCGTGTTCCGAATTCAATTAATTATCAGCACTCTCAACTTTACCGGTCACATATATCAATCTTTTATTTTTACTAACCTACTGCTCTAGCTACGATTAATGCCATGATTACTTACACCCGTGAGGTTTTATAATCTGTGTGCATTTCCGCGCAAGCGATGCACATCTAGATTTATTGAGAGTAACGTGCGAAAAAGCTACAAAAACGTATCAAGTTTGCAAAGAACACCGTGCTGGATGGAGAATTGCTCTGTGAAAGTACAATTTATCGTGTGTGAACATACCTGTTTTTCTCAACACTACCTTATCCTCGCTTCTTGGAAATATGGAGAACCTTAAAAGCTAAATCCGCTATTGCGAATAGGCACATCTAGGGGACCTGTCTTCACAAAGATGTTGTAGATGCTATTGTAGGTTGACGATTTTATTTTCCACCGAGCTGATCATCCACAAGGTTGCGCAACCGGAATGTCGGTGTCCTCATCTTTAGTAACTCTTCCATGGTCAATGAAGAAAATATGCTGTTATTTGTCGGAAGGTATCGAATTTCTAGTTCGAAATTGCAAGTCAAAATATCGGAGTGAATAATGCTCATTTTTATATCCTCTAGTGGATAGTGACTTTACGGCTGCTGTTATTGTACCAATTTACCAATCCCTATGCATAATTATTGGTAATTGCAATAGGCTTGACCCCACATGCCTCACAACACTTGGACTACAAAACATCATGTAATACCCCACCAGGTTAGAAGCAACTATGGAATTAGTGTTCTTTAACAACCTGAACAACTTTCAGTCGATATTCCGGCACCACTTGGAAGCTCTGATCTTTCGATAGATACTCTACCTCATATTGTCTAAAGTAAGAAAACCACAAACATTCCGCTAGCTGCAAATAAAATATACAGAGTACTACTGAAGGAAATAGTTGCCTCTACAAATATCGAAACATATTTCGACCGGGTGACAATAATCTGAACTTTTGTTTCCACATCTGCTGTCCGATGGAAACTATTCTCTTTCAGGATGACCAGTTTTCCTCACCACTCCTGAAGCAGCTGCATCGACCTAAGAAGAGAGCCTAAAAAGTAAAAGATGTTGCCTCAGTAAACAAGTTATTTTATTATTTTTTATTATTTTATTTATTTCATTATTTATTGTTATTTTTTATTAGTCAGACAATTCTGGGCGACATTATTTACCGTGAGATTTGGCAGATGATGAAACAATTTGGTGGAGTCAATTGTTATAGTACGCACTTTGACATAGACGTAGAAGAATTAAATCGCAAATTCTGCTGCTTTAGAAATGACTTATTCCCCAACTCGTCATCTGCACAGATTCAGTGGCCAACATATCATCATTTAGTGCTACTACAGCATTTCACAGGAAACTTACCCAACTTAACTCAAGAAAATCCAGCGCATCTGACCGGTTGTCTCCGGTTGCAGATTCATTAGATGAGTTGTATATTATGTGCCGAAATGAAGGCGTGATCGTAGAGAGTATGAGAGCTGCTAGCATAACACTAATTTCAAAGAAAGCGACAGGTAAATATTGACCTATTGCATGAGCTTCAGTGGCTTTAACGATCTTCGAGAAATTCGTTCTTGGATAATTGCTAATGCAATGCTGCCTGAATGACGCACATCAATTGGTATACCGAAGTACGAAGTCAACACAAGACACAGTGGCTTGTCTGGTACAATAAGTGCTACCTTCGCCAGACAGCAAGAACAAAAGCCACACGTGTATGCTTCCTTGACGACACCAACGCCTTCGGTTGTGCCAACCGTGAAAACATATTGTAAGTTCTCCAGGCTTGTGGTATCCAACCATTCATAACATTCTGCTACAAGATTATTTTACCAAATGATCTCAGATAACCAAGCTAAACGGCGGGAGCTCCTTGTCACTTACCACTACTTCCGTTGTCCTTCAAGGAACCATTTCGTCGCAACGCTTATTCCTTACCTAACTTGGCTCCATCCCCGTCCCTGAAGAAGTCATGAAGCTAAAATACGCTGACGGCGTACCAAACGGCGCTAATCATCCAACTTCAGCCGCTTCGACCATGCTACACGGTTGCTCGGATGACATCGTTCATTGGTCAAACTCCCGCGGCCTAACGCTAAATGCTTCCAAGTGCAATTATGCATTGTTTTCGCTGCATAAAGTAGATCGTTACCAGAGACTCATTTCTCTCTGATCCCAAATCCACATCAATGTGAGGCTCTGCTTGTTGACGTCAGTGAGATATTTGGGAATCACACTGACCTTTGAATTATCGTGGACAATTCACCTGAATGAAGTATGCACCGAAGTCAGACGAATTTCCTCTGACGTCTCACAACTTCGTTAGTTCGCAGTCTCCAAGCAGTTACTCTTGTGATTCGTCGCTGCATGTGATCTCTCACAAAGGACCTACTGTGCTTCTGTGATCTTTCCGGGCCTACTGGGTAAGTCTTGCAAAATTCTTAGTTCATAGGTCACTGAAACGCATATCTTGATGCAGTGACATTTGTAAAAAAACAAAGTTCAGCGCAATGTATCTGTTCATGTTAATTCATGCCCAAAACGCTTCAAATAATGCTCACTGACATCAGACATCCTTTACCTTGCGTTTCATCCGACTGTACATCCAGTTCCTCAAGGCGACGAAACCACAGAGCCATATATGCCTGAAAGTGGGCCTAAGACTCAACTGTCATACCGTATGGAGCTAGATTAATGAATGCTCCGAATATTATCATTTAAAAACTAAATAGCAAATTATGTTAATGATCCCGTACCACACATGGGACATTGTTTTATCCGTCGTATTTTTACTGTTTTTGCACGTATTATATTGTTTATACTGTTTCGATCGCTCGTGTGTTGCAGATGAAAATGCGCATTTCATGAGTTCATAAAAGCAAATTCTTGACCTGACTTGGTTATAGTAACGCTATTTTAGCAATCTAATCTACGTAAAAGTACAGCTCAACAACGGCCTGTAGCATGTACAAAGCAGAGCAACTCACGCTGGAGAGTTGAAATGTGAACTTCTCTGTTATCGGGATTTCCACTGCCTATCCATTAAATAGTCTCTAAGCAGTGGGCGTATACTTAGGCATGTAGTTGTGGACACAAAGTATAAAGAACGGAGCTCTCAAGCACACAGTGAACAATTGCATGTACTTTAGCTTAAGCTCCTTTTTTACAGTAGCGTACAGTTTGAATATTAATTTTCAGATGCTTCAGAGTAAACAGTCACTGCCCACTTGCAGCCAAACAGCAAATCACATAGTGCATAATGCAGTGGATCTGACTTCATCTGAACGTATGTTGACGCTCTTCGCTTTGTTCCGTCATTTGCAGCCGGTTGTGTGAAAATAATCGAGGATTCTGTCAGTGTAGTATCCATTATATGGATCATGGTCATTCCTTACAGAGGTCATGCACTATAATTCTTTTCCTAACCTATATCCTAAATAACTTACTATTTTTGCTGTATTTTATCATGGAACCCAAAACCTTTTAGCTTTTTATGTTGGACCCTTCAAACGCCTTATCGCAACGTAAACCAGATGGTTCTGATGCAAAAAGACCAGGTGTACTCATATTTAACGGGTTAGGACCATCACATGATGCTTAGAGGGTGACACTATGTGGTTATACTTTGGGTTAAATGAAATTTGTTTTTTTATGTGGCTCGGGATATACGCATTCTAGACATCTCAACGTGAAGGCATCTCCATGACCTCAGTTCATAACACCAGCTATATAATTTCTATGTTAGTAGATATCCTTTAACTTCTACCACGAAAGCTGATTGCATAAATTCATGCACATATTTTGCAACTACTTTCAAATACCTTGTAGTGGGGTGTACACTGAGATCCAAGGGGTTCCGTGGACGTTCTTTACATACTTCGGGGTCCAACGATATTTATTTTTTGTACACAATGCGCATACACTTTTGAAACTATCGTAGCAGAACATTTAAGTGTGCGTCTTAAGAATTCACGGCTACGCGGGTAGCCCTTAAAGTGCAAAGTATTTTTCCTGTGAGCCTCAGTATTTCGTACAACGGATCGTATCTTTCAGGCTTTCGCGAGATGGACCGCCCGTTGCTCTGTTTAGTACGGAACAGCTAGCCTGATAAGTTATCAACTCCGTTTGTTTGCTTTTCGGTAGCATTTCTAGCCGAAACCAAGATTGTGTTGACAGTGAAGGCAGTTCTAGGATTTGTCGGTTAATGGATGTCGTGTCAGTGAAGATGTCAGTTTTCAGAGAGCGAACATCTAACTTTAATAAGTATTAGTTTCCGGTTATGTGCTAACTTCTGGATAAGCAAATTTTACTGCAAATAATTAAAAGTTGCTTATGCTCATCATATTGAAGTGATTTAATGTGGTTTTGTTAAAATAATAAACATTGCCGTTGGTTACATATGATGGACAAATTAATTCAACCTTATATTTATAATTGACGAATAAGACGTTGCCGGAGACAAAGTTAAGTATACCCTAGGTAATCAACTTCTCAACAATCTGGAATCTCATTACTTAGATGACTTTTGTTGTAACTATTCGCTTGATTTAACATCCGATGGTTATTGAGAAGGCCGGAATAAAGGCATGTTTAATATGTTAACTTTTCCTATATATATGTATGCTAACTGTAAAACCGTATAGCAATTTATCTTGGAAGGTTAAACCATGTGCTTTACTTTGTTTTCAACTGGTTAACCTAAAGGTTACTCACACCGTACAATAGAAGGTATGTTCAAATTGTATATCAATCGAATGTCAATAAGCAATTAATTAAATATTGCTTTTACGCGATTTTCACCCTTCTTAGGCAAGTGTGTGCAATGGCATATTTTTACATTTAACCGCTACATAACTAGTAATTTGATTTTTACGATGAATATTTAACTACAGTCTATCGTAGGTTTTAGTGCAGATAACTAGTTTAAGTAACTTAATTCCAGCCTTTAGTTCATTGCGTCTATGAACAATTCACTTTTCGTGGGCTATTATTACCGATAAAAACTGATAGAAACTGACTACACACTCTGCGTCAGAACAGTTTTCAGGAATTCAGGGAAGTTGCGCCTCGTGCACTGTTGATACGCATCGGACCACTTTATCAAAATGAGCATCTTGACCGAAGAGATAAGATTACTCTTGTGCAAATCCATCTTAAGCTATCTTTTATGCAAGAAAGACCTGGTGATTGAAAATATGTACAGCACGACAATAACGCCAAAATAATGCTACTGCCATAAGAAAAATATAAACAAGAATCCGGTTATATTATTTTAACTAGGTGCATGTAAATAAACCCGAGTTTGGTTGCTTTATGAAGTTAGAAAGGCATGATCGTAAATGACGAAGTTGTATCTAGCTCTATTCCATGCGGATACGCACCATTAGTGTTTGACAAATATCCAGCGTTGTAGCTGCAGTAGAAAACCTCGGTATAATAGGGATGTTGTTAGACAAGTCGAAATAATAGCCAAGAATTTATTAAATAGGGTTTTTCTAAAAAAGAAACAAGTTCATACAACAAGATATCTGTCATCCTTTCGGATGAGTGTGCTCGATAATGATGGGCTACAAAGAGCATTTTGTTCAACTTTCCAGCAGTTATTGCATTTGAGTCTGAGGTCAGTGGCAGTATAAGTTTCGTATTGAGAGCTCCAACTGCGACAATGGATTACTTGTCTGCAGACGCTCCGGATATCATTTATTTTATTTCGTCATAAACACTTTTCATTAGAAACTTCGAATGCACTTGAATTTTTCTTTTGGTCAAGTCAAAATGTCGACTTGAATAAGTAAAGAGGGCAACCAGAAATGATGTTCATTCTTAGGTTTAAAAAATCCAACGAATTGAATTTGCAACTTTGAAACAAAAACCTGTACAAAGTACTTTGATTGACTAAAACATACAGCCTGGAAGCATGCCTTATAGCAGTGGTTGCTAGTTAATGCATGGACATTTTTGACAGGGATGCCTTTTTATTCATTAATTATGATTATCACACATATAAAATTAGGGTCCGCTTTGGGATTAAAATATACATGTATTTTGCTATTTCAGTGCTACTTGTTATGAAAATGTTCTCTTTTTATCTGCTACCTGTCTACCAATCTGTCTACCAATCGCTTACCTCTGGTTACGGTAGCTAACAACACACTGTGTTTAATTGCTTTCACTATTGTTGAAGAAAATTAAACCTAAGCAACCAATACCAGCAATCAGCTTAGTAATATTCAGTTTATTCTGTGGGGGATTCTGAACCATTTTTGTTAACTATGCTCATCCTT